>PVIY010025640.1:0-36404 GCA_004026745.1 Myrmecophaga tridactyla | reverse complement strand
AATTGGCGCTTGGTTGGATTCAGTCCCTGCTACTGTTTCCTTTCTCTCCGCGAAGCCGCCTATGGGGGAGGGGCGCCGGGCGCCGGCCGCCGCGGCTTTGGGGAACTCACAGATCCGGCGAGTTGCCGTCGGTCTAAGCTGCTCCCGTTCTGGGCGCGCTGTGTGTTCGGTCACTATCGTGGTTCCGGGAGCTATTCTGCATTGTTTCTGGTTATCTAGTAGTTGTTCTGGAGGACGAACTAAAACGCGCACCTTGCTAAGCCGCCATCTTGGCCCCCCCTCTCCCGTATGCATTTCTTAAACCCTGCTTTCTCTATATAACTCCACCATCACCTTTGATCTTTCTCCCAATCTTTAGGGGTATTGGGGCTATGGCCATTCTAACTTTTTCATGTTGGAAGGGGCTGTCACTATGGGGTAGGAAGATGGAACTAGCTGATGTTCTGGAGAGGCTGGATCCTCTAGGTTTCAGGATATATTTGGTCCAGGGACACATTGGAGCTTGTAGGTTTCTGAAAGTTACCCTAGAGCATGGAACCTTTGTAGGTGTTCTTACCTTTGTAGGTGCCCTAGGTGTTCTTTAGGATTGGTTAGATGTTTTGATGACTTCTTGTTGGAGTGCTTGGTGTGGGAATAGTTTAAAATGAGTTGATACCCCCCCAAAAAGAGAAGATATGATGCAAGGAAAGACCTTGATAACAATCCAAAAGATAAAATAGGAATAAATCTAACAAGAAATGTACAGATATATATGAATAAGACTTTAAAAGACTGCTGAAAGAAACACACAAAAAAGGTGAAAACAAATGATAATTCATGCCATGTTCTTTGATAGGAAAACTCAACACCATAAAGATGTCTCTTCTCCCTAAGCTAATCTATAATCTTAATGCATTCCCAATAAAAACAATATAATTTTTTGAGGGGAAGAGACAGATACTTAAAAAATAAAAATAGCCAGAAAATTATAGGAGAAAGAGAAGGGTAATACAAGGAGACTTACATTACCAGATATTAAACTATGCCAAAAAGCCATAATAACTAAAGCAGGGTGGTGTTCTAGTTTGCTAGCTGCTGGAGTGCAATACACCAGAGACAGATTGGCTTTTAATAAAAGGGGATTTATTTCATTAGTTCTTCAGGGGAAAGGCAGCTAACTTTCAACTGAGGTTCCTTCTTACGTGGGAAGGCACAGGATAATCTCTGCTGGCCTTCTCTCCAGGCCTCTGGGTTCTAGCAACTTTCCCTGAGATGATTCCTTTCTGCATCTCCAAAGGCCTGGACTGAGCTGCGAGTGCTGAGATGAGGTATGCTGAGCTGCTTGGGCTGTGCTACGTTGAGCTCTCTCATTTAAGCACCAACCAATTAAATCAAACATCATTCATTACAGCAGACACACCTCTTAGCTGACTGCAGATGTAATGAGCAACAGATGAGGTTCACACTCATGTCCACAGCAAAGAACTAGGTACCTTCACCTGGCCATGTTGACAACCAAATCTAACTACCACAGGTGATTTGGGAACTTATATAAAAAGTATGGAAAGGAGGACCCAAATAGGACAAAGGTGGCATTTTAATCAATGGGGAAAGTTTGGCTTAGACAATAAAATGTTGGGACAACTGGGAAGCCGTCTGGAAAAATTAAAGATGAAGCCAAAATAAAGTCCAGTTGGACCAAATTAAATTACAAAGTAAAATCATAAAGTATTGAAACGGATGATGAGTGAAAACTTTTATATCTTGGAGTAGGGAAGGCCATTTTAAATATGACTTAAAATCTAGAAGCCATAAAAGTTCTTGATAAATGCAGGTGTGCAAGTAATTTTGAAAGGTATCAACCTGGTAAAAACCATAAGTAAAGTCAAACAAAATGTCAAAGTAGGAAAAGTTTTTTACCATTTTAATTTCTCATTAAGGGTCAATTTTCCTTATATAAAATTCCTACAGATCACTAAGTAAAAGACCAAATGCATAACAGAAAAATGAGCAAAGGATACAGACCATTTACAGAAAACACACATAGCTCTTAAACGGAAATCTCACTCACAATTGGAGAATTGTAAACTGATAATAGACTGAGGTGGATGATTGTGGGAAAATGGCAGAGCATGAAGCTCCAGGAATCAGTCCCTCCACCACAGCAACTATCAGACTGGCGGTTGTCTGAATCAACTACTCTGAAACGCTAGTGCCTAGTGGAACACTGTGCAGCATCCAGGGAAGAACTGGAGGAAGAGCCTGATAAATTGTGGTAAATCTCAGTGTATTGCATCCTCTGTGCAGAGACAACCATCCATCAGCTGCATGTTGGACAGCAGTGGGGACTGTATCTCAGACAGCTGGGGCTCTGAGGGCAGCCATTCTTCCAAACTTCCTTTTGCAAAAGTGGCCAAGGAGTTCTTAAAGAAAGAGTGCCTGTCTTTTTTTTTTTCCTCTTTTCTGTTTCCATTCCCTGATTTGGAGCGAAAATAGTTTAGAAAAATCACGAATCATGGCTCCATTTCTCAACAGCAACACAAAACCCAACAGAGAACTAGATTTCCAGAGTGATAACACTATAATATTCAGAATGTCCAGTTATCAACAAAAATATTATACAACACACAAAGAAACAGGAAAAGTATGGCCCATTCACAAGAAAAAAAGACTACTAGAAATCAGCCCTGAGGAAGCTCATGCATTTTAACTATTAGTAAAATACTTTAAATCAACTGTCTTAAATATATTCAATGAGCTAAAAGAATCCATATACAAAAAAATTAAAGGAAATTGGGAAAACGTCTGAACAAAAGAGATGAAAATTATAAAAAGGAACCAAACAAATTTTGGAGTTGCTATAATTGAAATGGAAAACTCATTAGATGGATCCAATGGCAAATTTGAACAAGTAGAAGAAAGAAAGCTGAGAGGACCCACAGATGCTTAGAGAAAGAGAAAACAACTCAGGAGAGAAGGACTCACAGGAGCTGAGAAAGCCATTTTGGAAACCAACCCAGGAGAGAAGGGCCGGCAAATGCTGCCATGTGCCTTCCCATGTGACAGAGAACTCTGGACGTCAGTGGCCTTTCTTGAGTGACATTATCTTCTTTTTGATGCCTGTGCTGGTTTGAAAAGATGCATGTACCCTAGAAAAGCCGTGTTTTAATCCTAATCCCGTTTTGTAAAGGCAGCCATTTCTTCTAATCCCTGTTCAGTATTGTATGTTTGAAACTGTAATTAGATCATCTCCTTGGATGTGTGATTTAATCAAGAGTGGTTGCTAAAATGGATTAGGTAGAGGCGTATCTCCACCCATTTGGGTGGGTCTTGATTAGTTTACTGGAATCGTATTGAATCCTACTGAAAAGAGAATGACAAGAAAGAAAACCAGGAGATTCAGAAAGAGCAGAATGATGCAGCCACAAGAAGCAGAGTCCACCAGCCAGCGACTTTTGGAGATGAAGAAGGAAAACCCCTCCCTGGGAGCTGGAGTAGGAAACTAGCAAATGATGGCGTGTTTGCCATGAGCCCTTCCAGCTGAGAAAGAAACCCTGACCATGTTCGCTGTGTGCCTTTTCACTTGAAAGAGAAACCCTGGACTTCATCGGCCTTCTTGAATCAAGGTATCTTTCCCTGGATGCCTTAGATTGTACATTTCTATAGACTTCAACTGGGACATTTTCTCAGCCTTAGAACTGTAAACTAGCAACTTATTAAATTCCCCTTTTTGAAAGCCATTCCGTTTCTGGTATATTGCATTCTGGCAGCTAGCAAACTAGAACAATACCTTAATTTGGACATTTTCATGTCCCCTTTGAAAAAGCCAGTCCATTTCTGGTATTCTGGCAGCTTTAGCAAACCGAAATGATACAGTACCAAAAAACCACTAAATACAAAAATGTCAGTAATGGAATAATTGCAATGGATTTTATACCAAAAGCATAAGCAACAGAAGAAAAGATAAAGTAGCCTTCTTCAAAATTAAAAACATTTTTTGCACCAAAGGACATTATCAAGAACATGAAAAGACAATCTACAATGGGAGAAAATATTTGGAACCCATATATTTGATAAAGGTTTAATATCCAGAATATAGAAAGAATTCCTACAATGCAAAAATAGAAAGACAACCCAATTAAAAAGTAAGCCAAGGATTTGAATAGACATTTGTCCAAAGGAGATATCCAAATGGCTAATAAGTATATGAAAAGATGGTCAGCGTAATTAGCCATTAGAGAAATGCAAATTAAAGCTATAATAAGATAGCACTTCACACTTACTAGGATGGCTGTGATTTAAAAAAACTGGAAATGATAAGTGCTGGTGCACTGGTTTGAAAGGATGCATGTCCCCTAGAAAAGCCATGTTTTTTTTTAACATGGGCAGGCACCAGGAATCGAACCCGGGTCCTCGGGCATGGCAGGCAAGCATTCTTTCCTACTGAGCCACCGTGGCCCACCCGAAAAGCCATGTTTTAATACTAATACCATTTTGTAAAGGCAGCCGTTTCTTCTAATCCCTATTCAGTATTGCATGTTTGAAATGTAATTAGATCATCTTCCTGGAGATGTGATTTCATCAAGAGTGGTTGTTAAGCTGGATTAGATGATGACATGTCTCCACCCATTTGGGTGGGTCTTGATTAGTTTCTGAAGTCCTATAAAAGAGGAAACATTTTGGAGAAGGAGAGAGCAGAGAATGATGCTTCCTGTTTCATGAAGCTCCTCGGGAGGCATTTTCCTTCTTCATCTCCAAATGTCGGTGGCTCGTGGACTCTCTGCCTCATGGTGCTGCAGCATTCTCTGCTCTCTCCGAATCTCTCATTCTCCAAAATGTTTCCTCTTTTATAGGACTTCAGAAACTAATCAAGACCCACCCAAATGGGTGGAGACATGCCTCAACCTAATCCAGCCTAACAACCACTCTTGCTTAAATCACATCTCCAGGGAGATGATCTAATTACAGATTCAAACATACAATGCTGAATAGGGATTAGAAGAAATGGCTCCCTTTACAAAACGGGATTAGGATTAAAACATGGCTTTTCTAGGGTACATACATCCTTTCAAACCAGCACAAGTGGTGAGTTACATACTGTCAACGTTCTTAATGTCAAAGAATTGTCCATTTAAAATGGTTAAAATGATTATGTTGAAGGGTAAAATAAACTGGGTAGATGGAAACACTGGTGGTCAGTGAAAGAGAGGGGTAAAATGGTATGTATGAATTTTTTATTTTTATTTTTTTGCATGGGCAGGCACTGGGAATCGAACCCAGGTGTCTGGCTTGGGAAGTGAGAACTCTGCCTGCTAAGCCACCGTGGCCTGCCCAAGTTTTTTCTTTTTGCCGCCAAGTTTTTTCTTTTTATTTCTTTTTCTGGAGTGATTACCATGATTAAAAGCAATCATGGTAATGAATATACAATTATGTGATGATATTGTGAGCCATCGATTATATAGAATGTGTATGTATTCTATACAGCATACATGTATAGAATGTATGTGTGTGAAGATTTCTCAGTTAAAAAGAAATGATTATGTTGTGTATATTTTACCACAATTAAAATAAAATAATTATTTATAAAAAAAGAACACATTGAGATTTTTTAATCTATTAAATTGGTAAATATTAAAGTTTGTTAGTATTGTGGTCACAGATATAGGGAAGCATGGAAATATTCCTGAATTTTGCTGATGGAAATGTGTGTTGAAACAATTTTTGGAGGACTATTTGCCCATATTATGTTAAAAGTATAAATGCACACACACACACACACACAAATTTGTTTTTGTTTGCGTTGGATATTTCTGGAAGAATGAAAAAGAAACTGACAACGTTGATTTTTCCTGGGCAAAGAACTAAGATGGGCAGGAAGCATTTTGTTTGTATCCCCTCTTATACCTCTTAAATTTTATACCATGGGACTGTAATTCATATTCAGGATTTTAAAATTTGAATTAATGTAAAAAATTCAGAAAGTACCTATGTAAAGACAAAAAACTAAACATAACTTTTAAAACAGGTAAGTGGTAGCCTTTATTATGTTTATAAGCCAGCAATGATAATTTCTATCAATTTTGAGCATTTACGATGCCACAGGTATATAAGTACTGTGTGATTAGATACACACATGCAAAGTCCTTTGCATGGTACTTAGCCTGTAATAATCACTTTGTAAGTGTTAGCTATTAATTTTTTTTACAAATACTATCTTTAATGCTCACAGTAACCCTGTGCAGTAGATGTTCTACTCCCTCAGATGAAGAAACTGAGATTCAGAGAAGGGACATAATTTGCCCAAGCTCTCAAGTGAACAGTCTGGACTGGGACTCAGTTCCTTTTTATTCAATACTTTATACTCTTTTTTTTAAAAAAACATTTTTTATTGTGAGATATGACATAATAACAAAAACCAATAAATTTCCAAGTACATTTTAGTAAGCAGTTACAGAACAGATTTCAGAGTCTATTAGGGGTTATATTTGCACAATTTCAGGTTTTTCTCTCTACCTTCTCCAAGACACTGGAGACTAAAAGAAATAACAGTATAATGATTCAGCAGTCATATCCATTTGTTAAAATCCTATCTTCTCTGTTCTAATTCCTCCTTCTCCTTTAATTGTTCTTCCAAGTCTTTTGGAATATTTGGGCTATGCCCATTCTAACTTTTTCATGTTGGAAAGGGGCATCAATAATATGGGGTAGGGGAATGGAACCAGTTGATGGTCCTGGAGAGGCTGGCCCCTCTGGGTTTCAGGAGTTATCTGGCCTAGGAACCCATCTGGAGATTGTAGGTTTCTGGAAAGTAAACTTAAACACTTTATTCTCTTAACCCCTACTACAACAAAATACTTTTATTTTCTAATTCTGAACATAAAGTCCAGGAAACTGGCTGCCCAGGAAGCCACAGAAACAGTGGTTTCAAATCAAGGTTTGGCCAAATGCTGGGAGATGGCTTTGCAGTTGCTATTTTGGGAGAATGCCTCAAAAGTCAGAAATGGCTTTGCTTCTGCTTTGGTCAGCTCATCTTGGAGGGTGTTTCTAAAGTCTCTCTGTTTTTAATGCTTTAAAAATCTACTTTTTGTTATTATTTTTTTAAAAGAGAAGAAAAAAACATCCACAGAGTGACCTTTTCCCTGAATGAGCCTTATTTGGCTCTTTAAGGCATCTGAGAACCCAGAAAATATGAGTTGAAGCCTATATGGAGTCCATACATGTTGCCTATTTTTGCACATCTCTAAAATCAGTGTGCCTTCCAATTTATGGTATCTTAAGTAACTGTTGGCCACGAGGCAGGCTTGTCATAATTTCCATTGTTCACACATGCACAAGCTTTAAGACTTGCAGAGCAGGCATCAGCAGCTTGAAAGAAAACCCCAAGGAACCACGTCAGCAGTGATCACATTTCAGTTAACTGTCTTCCTGCTAATACTATTAGGATTACTGTGAGGCAAGACTATGGAAGGCGAGACTGGAGACCAATTTTTTTAAACTCCTTACATATGATTTATGAGATACAATTTGTCTTTTCCCCTCCACAGTACTCTTGTCTGTTTTCCCTGCTTTCATGTCCATAATCTATAAAGAATCAGTGTTAGTTTTTTTTATTTACTGATTGGTGCTAACAGATATACTGGGTTTTAAACTACTCACATCAGGTCCAACATCAAGAATTTAAAGCAAAGACATTTGTGGGATTTGTGGTTAAATAATGTATAAATAGAGCTTGATGTTTGTGCTAGTTTGAAACTATTACATCTCCCAGAAAAGCCATGTTTTAATCTTGATCCAATCTTGTGGGGGCAGCTGTTGATTTTAATCCTGAATCAACATTTTAGGGCGGAAACTTTTGATTAGATTATCTCCATGGAGATGTGGCACGCCCAATTGTGGGTGTAACTTTTGGATTAGATGGAGATGTGGTGACTTCACCCATTCTAGGTGGGTCTGGATTAGTTTACTAGAGTCCTTTAAAAGGGGAAGCATTTTGAAGAAACCTCAGATGAAGACACTTGAAGAATTGTTGCTTCAGAGCTGACAGAGATACGGATGTTTGGAGATGCCAGCAGAAAAGAGCAGATGCCTAGACATGGGCAGAGCCCAGCAGATATCGCCATATGCCTTCCTGTGAGATGTTAAGCAAGCCAGACCCCAGAGTTGTGTTCCAAAGGAACTAAGTGAAGGTCCACAGACTCTTAGAGAGGAAACCACTGGCCTCAGAAACTGGAAGCAACAAACCGGGAACAAGGACCAGCCACATGCTTTGCAAGCTGGGAGAGGTGTTCCAGCACCATCAGCCTTTCTTGAGTGAAGGTAATCTCTTGTTGGTGCCTTAATTTGGACATTTTCACAGCCTGAGAACTGTACACTTGTAACCTATTAAATTCCCTTTTTAAAAGCAGTTCCATTTCTGGTATATTGCATTCTAGCAGCTTAATAAACTATTAAAATGTTTTTCTGTTGATTTGGTGGGGGTGAAATGCATAATGATTGGGATAAAGTATTTAATAGATTTTTATTTCTATTTTGATAAGTTGACTTCTAGAGTAATAGAAGACAATTCTGGTGTACAGTTCACATTTTCCATCAAACTCAGGCAGGTTTACTAAAAAAAGAGAAAAAGAAAATATGAGCAACAGGACAAACAAAAAGTTAAAATGAGACTACCAAAACAGAAAAAATACCATGCAGATATTTACTGCTATTGTTAATTGCCACTTCAAGTTCTCATCTGGTTTGGCCCGTGAACATTTGAGAAGCACAAGCAGGAAGTTCAGTACCAGGCACATTGTGTGTCTCTTTCTCTAATACTGAATCACCTACAATTGTTTATTTCATTTTTTTCTTTTGGTGAGGGAGATAATGTCTCAGTCATTGTGTTTGTACAGCAGTGATGTGGATTCTTCCCATACTTATTAAGGACCAGGGTCACTGGCCATCTTTGGTTTTCCCAGACTAGAGAAGAAGACAGAAACCAGGATGGGAAAATGGACGAGTTACATTTTAAACTGGATCTTCCCCTGCAGTCCATGGAGCATGTTCTCGGGGTGCAGCTCATCTTGACTTTCTCCTACCAACTGCATGTGAGTCAATTCCTTAGGGACACCCGTCATCTCCCTCCTGCCTTGAATAGAACAGAGCTTTCCTTCTGAATTCTAGGTAGACCTACATGTAGAAACCTCTTTTTCTGAAGAGCAGTTTGAGTTTTAACTTAGGTATATTGAATGTTTGCCTCATATTAGATTTATATTGCTATTGATAGTTCAGGTTTCTGAGCAGTGGGCTTCCTGCATGGCTAACCCAAGTAAGTGAGGGACCATTAGGCTTCAACTTCAGAAAGGTGACTTAGAACTCTGGGCCTTCAGATCGGACCACAGTTGCCAATGACTCTGCTAATGATTTCAGAGGATGTCGACATTCGTGATGCAGAGCATGGCATTTCTCCAGTCTTCCTTTGCTGTTCCGGGGTCCCAGCTGTATGTGAATGGAGACCTGAGGCTGCAGCAGAGGCATCCTCTAAGCCATGGTGGTCTGGACATCCGATATAATGTAAGGATGCTTCCTGTCGTCTAACTCCTCTGTTTCCGTACTTTACTGTTTAACGGTTTTACTGTTTCCCTTTGAAGAGGGAAAAATGTAAGTTGGAAATAGCATTTTTGTGGGTGGCACAGAAAGGACTTTGAGGAATTCTTGCCGTGAATTTTTTTTAAGATATTGGGTCAGAGAAACCTGTATTTACATCTAGAAAGAGAGGAAGAAAATAATCCATCTTTATCAAATAAGTAAGTTGATTATTGTTTTTGGATACACACAGATGAATACACACACACACACACTGTGGGTATATATCCCAAGCGTCCTTTTTTTTCCAGTCCATGTAAAACATTTCAGAAATAATATTAGCCACCAGTTATTGAACGTGTAACATATGCCAGCCCTAATTTAAGAGGTTTATTCATATCCATCTCAGTTAGTCATCATAGCAGTCTTGTGAGATGTCTACAGTTGTCATTTCCCAGCTGTGCATCCATTTATCCTACCACTTTCCATCTTGCACCACTCCAGCCACACTGGCCCTTTGTGATTCTTTGAACCCACAAAGCAGCTCCTGCCTCAGGGTTTTTGCCTGTGCTGCTCCCTCTGCCAGGTTTCCGAATTATTTCCCACTTGTTCCTATATCACCTTAGTAGAGCCTTTCCATGACCACCATCCCTCACCCAGATTTATTTTTCTTAAATAAGGGCTTATTAAAGATTTTTGGCTGGTTAATTTGCTCCCTCCCTCAGCATTAAAAGCACTGGCATCTTGTGTACTGTCAATCTAGACCCTAAAACAGGACCTGGCACATTGTAAGCACTCAGACATATTTGCTGAAAGAATGAACTTTTATTTTACATGTGAAGAAATGGGTTTACAGTGACTGATTAGTTTTCCCAAAGCCCTACAGCTTGAAAGTTACAGAATCAAGAACTTGATTTTAGGTCTGTATGAGTGTAGAGCTCATGTAACTCAGAATTCATTCCTAGGCTTCATTTTATCACAAGGGGGACCATAGAAGTTAGCATCTCAGCTCGGCTGCTTTTGAAGATGAAAAGAGGGTGCTATCAACTATTGAAAGCTTAAACTGGGACTGTTCCAGATAAGCTAGGACTTAAACGGTCCTCATATAATAGACATGTTAAAAAAGAAGAAGAAAAGGAAACTACAAGATATAAACTTAACATAGCACATAGCACTTTTGATTAAAAAGTTTATATATCAGCTTATGTTAACAGGAATATAATTAAAGGATAGGAAGTCATATCCTTGTTCAAAGGATTAATATGTTTATAGTTTACATTTTATCCTATTTCCATCTTTACATTTAAGAAAGATGAAGAGACATCTTTATAATATTTTAAAGCTAATAAATTTTCTTGTGAAAAAAAGAAAAGATGGAGAAAGTGAACAGAGAGGAGCATGAAAAAGACAAAGGATTTGGGAAATATGGTCTATATTTAAAAATTAAAGGAATTATTTCTCTCATTGGAATACAGAGGGATATTTTATAAACAGCTTTAAAACCTTTTACAGTATGTCAAAGGTACGTATTGACTCCCTGTATCCATTCCCACAAAAAGCCTGAAAGTAAATAGACCTAAATTATTGCAGAAGTAATCCTTAAAGAAAAGATTATTGAATCTAGAACATGCCACCAAGAACAAGAGTATAGTCTCTGGGATCAGCCTGGGTGGGCAGGAGGGTACGTAACAGAGAGAAGCCGCTCCAGCACTCATGCCAGGCTCCTGCCATGTGCCAGGTGTCTGTGATCAACGGGACCAGTCCCTTTGCCCATGACTACGACCTCACCCGCATTGTTGCTGCCTACCAGGAGAGGAACGGTGAGTCCTGGGTGGGGCTCACTCAGCCATCACCCTCCTGGCCTGTCCAGGTTAGTGGGGGCCATGGAGAGGAAATCCTTGCATGATTAAAAATGTCAGCCAGTGAACAATCAGTGATGGGAGGCAGATGGGCTTTCGAGTATTTGTCCTTTTTCTCCTGATCTTCTGACTCTCCTCTACCCCCACCTACAGCTATGGTCCAGAAGGTTAGTGACAATTAATTACCATATTTATCCCACCTCTGGCTCAATGGGTTTCCTAATTGAGTTGTTCCCTACAGCATACCTGTAAAAGAAGCCAAGGAAATATTGCTGTCCACATATTTCAGATGAAAAAAGGGAATGTGAGTGACTCACCCCACAACAGCTGTCTAAAATAAGACAATGGAAGCATCCAGGGTTCTGAATAGAAGGCAGAGTGTGCCCATCCCTTACAGGGAGGTTCTCAGTTCCATCCATTGTTCAACCCTGCACATTTGGCTGCTGGGTGATCCACGGTTTCCTCTAAAGGTATCTAAAGTGTGACTCGGCATTCAGATGCTGTGGATGCAAGTGGGGTGACTGCAATTCCAGTTTTTCCTTCCTGATTTTATATAATACACTATATTATTCCAATTTCAAAACAAAAATGTGAAAATGAACTACAAATCAACTTTTTGTTATTCCTTCTTATCTTTGTCCACGTGCACTTTTTTTCAATACGGCTATTATTATTGAACCCAAATTATTTTTATTTAACTTTGTAATATGTATATTTTCCCACACTGCTACAAAGTTTTAATTGACTTAATTTTTCGTGGCAGTATAGTATTCCTTCTCTTAGCCATTCAGCAGTTGTAGAACATGGACTTTACTCATTTTTGACAAAAATATTTTAATTTTTTGTATTTTGACAAGTATTTTAACAATGTGTGAGCAATTTTGCACATTCAGTTTCTCTTTTCTTTTAAATTCTGTCTTTGTCTTGAGTTCTGAAGTGCAGAATTTGTCCCCCAAAGTCAAGGGGGGCCATTAGACTAATGACTAATCATCTGATTGCAGTAACGACTGTCCTGAGTGACCCCAGCCCCGTCTGGCTGGTGGGAAGGGCTGCTGAAGCTCCCTTTGTGATTAATGCTGTCATCCGATACCCCGTGGAAGTCATTTCATATCCTTTCTGTTAGACAGCCAACAAACAGTAGCTCAGTTTCTAAAAGAAAAGAAGGACTTCTCTGTTATCCCAAGTGGGAACAGATGTGGGAAGCCTTAGATTGGAAAATGCCACAAAATGACTTTGTGTCTGTCTGCTGTTCATACAGGTAAAAAAAAAAAACAAAACAGAACTGTCATTTCCTGTTCATATTTTTTCTGAGTGATTCTTCTAGGTCAAAATCATACATATTTATGTCTTAATAATTTTTGTTATCCCTTTTCTTTTAAGTGTATTTGAAACATTTGTACTATTTCCTGTCTGAGCTAAATCTTAGTTTAATATTTACTTATGAATTGTCTTCTTGTGACTCCTTAACTGCCTGCACCTATCAACCAGGATTCTGGGAGATGATAAAGTTTGCCTGGGTCCAGTATGTCTGTATCCTGCTTATCTTTCTCTGGGTATTTGAAAGAATCAAAATATTCGTGTTTCAAAATCAGGTGGTGACCACAATTCCCGTAACAGCAACACTCCAGGGAGAACTGTACAAGGAGCACTTATCATAGGACCATTTCTGAAAACTCGCGCAGCACCTTGGCTACCTCACTGCTGTTTCCTGAGAACGGCCATCTTACGACGATTCTGAAATGAGCCCGGTGGACACTAGCAGACTTGTGTCCTTTCCCCCTCGGAGACAAAGAACAGTTCTTTCCAGTTTTTCTCTACACAGATTCCATACCTGCTGAGCACCTATGAAATCATCACAAACTAGTTCGTGGAAAGGTCTGCGGATCCCTGGTGGCTACCACTCGCATTTTATTTTATTCTTTTCTTCTCTTTTCCCCTTAGGCTTGTATTTTAGGAGAAAACTCCAGTCTTGGGGACATCTTGGAAGGAGTCCCATCTCTGGTTAAGGAAAGACTTTTCCTCTCTTGAACTGAGAAACACGCTATGCATTTCCTTCTCCCATTGTAAACCACTTTTTACTCTTTTCAGGGCTCTTGTGATAAATATGCAAATCACTAGCACTTTCCACTTCAGGGCATCTAAATTTTCCATTCCACACCTTGATTCTGAGGACTGAGAGGCTTCCTTTAGCTGGAGAGAGAGGCGCGTGCACACGTGCATGCGTGTGCTGCAGGAGGGCCACTTGAGCCCAGGAGGAGTGTCCACCTGCCCTCCGCTTCGCAGACAGTGGTCATCAGTCAGCCCAGCTGCACAGCCTGTTATCCCTGCCTGGCTGCAGTGGCTCTTCGCTCTTTGCTCTGCCTTTGCCTTCTGTCTGTGCCCAGGGAATAGCAGGCTAAAGTCAGAAGTACTGTTTCATTCACAGTCGCCTGGGCAGCAGTGGGGGAAGTGAGGATTGTAACAACAGGTTCTTTCTCTCTGGCCTTCACCCAGCAGCTTGGAAAATTGCCAGTTCTCTTCCTTAACAGCCCTCCCCTTTCCTGAGAAGGACGTGGTGACTGAGGAGGTGGTATTGTTGTTGGCTCCCACCGCCTGACAACCACAGAGTTTATTTGGAGGGTAACGGGAAGCCCAGCTACTTATATTTCTCTTGACTGAGGAAGAGGGTTCCCATCAGAGTGGGCAACTTCAGGGAGGACACACAAGGAGCCAGGGAGGGGGTAAAGAGGATGCTGACCCAGGCACCCAATCCAACCTGGCCATCAGCAGAATGACCAGCAGTCCAGCCAGATTAACCGCGTGGCTCAGTGTCTGCAGAAGAGCCCACTAGAATGGTTCTGTGCTGCACACCAAAACCCGATTATTCAGCTTTGCTCTCATCCTGTGGAAACATGAAGTGTCCTCAGGACAAATGGACCTGCTTTATGATTGCGAGCATGTGACTGGCACCATAATCCATGCTTCAGTGTCCACTCATAAACATATTCCTCAGTGTGTGCCTCAGTTTACTTGGGAGATCGGTTCTTATTTCCAAAATACTCCTTTTTTCAAGCTGACCAAAATGAGGGTTTGGGAAACAAAGCTAAGTTGAGGTTTTCAAGCACAAAAATTCCTTAACAGCTCCTCTGCCTTTTCTTTCAGTAGTGAGGTCTGTTCATATGCCTGGACATTTCTCTGAGATTTAAATGAAAAATGGTTTCGGGTTTACATCACAAAAAGATAAGAGGTATGGAAAGAATGCTAAATATATATATGTATAAACATTGCATTTTATTATATTAATGCAAATTTTGTATAAAGAATCCATGATGTTTTGTAAGTTTCTGATTAAAATGTTCAAAAGGGAAGATTGCATGTGTATTTGGGAAGGAAAAGGAGGTTGAGGGGTGGGGGGAAGGTGGGGAGCAGAGGTTACCACACTTCTCCGAGTTACTTACCAGCCGCTTTGCTTTGCCAAGGCACTGCCCAAAGACCTTAGTTTTGTTAGCTCTTTGGCAAAAATCCCCTGGTCCAACCCTAAATAAATGCAAGTAGTTTTTGGTGGAATCCACATGACTTGTGGAAGCCACAGCCTGGAAAATTACAACTGTGTCTGGTGATGGTCAAATTATTTACAGTTCAGATGTTGGTAGCTTTTGAACTTGAATCACAGAGTAGAGTTGCAAAAGGAAAAAAGTGAGAAACAGAATTTTTCCAACTGAGCTGGAACCCATAGTGAAGTCAGAGTTTGAGACAATTATTTAATAGTTTAGGTGGGGTAAGAGCCCTGATTTTGCCAAATGATTAGCCCAGTTTCTGTTTTAGGTGAGAAGTGGCCTAAAACTGTTCCTTTGTTTGGTGAGTTCCCTACAGCCCCTCTTATATCCCTCATCTAAGGTTAATAAAGCAGTTCTCTGCCATCTTTCTTTGTCTTCATATTCATGCTTCTTAAAAGAAGTTTTGTTTTTTTCTGATCAAGAAAATTCTAAATGTTCATTGGGGAAGATATGTAAATTAAAATTAAAATGTGTAAAGAAAATAACAATTGTCAGTAAGTCCACTCCCGGAAGTAATCACTATTGGCATTCCTGCACACATCTTTATCATCTCTTGTGCTGTTTCTAAATTTTTTTGCTGCCATAAATGACACTTCTCCAAACCTTTGTGTATAAATTCTTTGTGTTGCTGTTTAATTATTTTCTTAAGATAGATCCTAGAAAGGAATTAGTAGTTCAGAGAGCTTATGGGCATTGTTAAGGATTTCAATTCATCCTGCCAAACAGTATTTGGAAAGGCTGCACTAATTTATGTTGTCAGCAGCAGGGACAGTGGGCCTTTCAGATCCCACCGCAGATTAGAAGACAATTGGAATGCTCAGCTCTTTTTCAAGTGTATAGGCTCTGCCCTGCTTTTTTGGTTTTTTTGTTGTTGTTGTTGTTTTTATAACCTTTTTTACTGTATAACATATACACAAAGTCAAGAAATAAAAAAGCAATAGTTTTCAGAGCACTATTCAACAAATATTATAGGATAGATTTCAGAGTTTTTCATGGGTTGCCATACGATCCTCTCAGACTTTTCCTTGTAGCTGCTCCAGAATATAGGCTAGAGTGCTTAAATATTATTTTATCACCACAATCAATCTTTTTTCTTTTTTGTGAAAAAAAAACATATATACAAAACAATGAATTTCAAAGCACAGCACCACAATTAGTTATAGAACTTATTTCAGAGTTTGAAGCGGGTTACAATTCCATAATTTTAGGTTTTTACTTGTAGCTGCTCTAAGATACTGGAGACTAAAAAAGATAACAATTTAATGATTCAGCAACCACAGTCATTTGTTAAATCGTATTTTCTCTGTATAACTCCACCATCACCTTTGATCTTTCCGTCCATCTCTTTAGGGGTGTTTGGGCTATTGCCATTCTAAATTTTTCATGTTGGAAGGGTCTGTCACTAACATGGGGTAGGGAGATGGAACTATCTGATGTTCTGGAGAGGCTGGGCTAGGTTTCAGGACTTATGTGGACCAGGGACCCATCTGGAGGTTGTAGGTTTCTGGAAAGTTACTCTAGTGCCTGGAACCCTGGTGGAATCTTATATATTGCCCTAGGTGTTCTTTAGGATGGCTGGAATGGTCCTGATTAGTCTGCCCTGTTTTTTGTAGAAAAAAAAAAAAAATATATATATATATATACTTTATGAAACGTATCCTGTATTTTTCCTGCACTGCTCGAAGTCTGGGCCTTGGGCTGGAGACAGTGCGGGGAGGGGAGGCGAAGACCCAGACAGTCCTGAGACCATCTCGCAACTCGGCCCCTCCTAGCTCGGCTGCGGCCTGGGGAGGTGGCACAGGTGCCCCTGGACAGCCAAGTGTCTGGGTCTTGGCTTCGGCTGTGTCTGGGGACTCGGGAAGCGCTTTGGACTCCGAGTCACTTCGGTGCTAGGGGAATGCCTGCGAGGGCGACCAGCAGCAAGATGAAGATTCGATTTCCTTCACAAAGATCTTTTGTGCTCTCTAGAGCCTCCCTCCTCAGGGAATTGGAGGGACAACTTTGTTGGTCAATTAGTGGTATGAGAGGCGACCCTGCCAACGCCCTCTTACATCCTCCGCCAAACGCGGTGCCTCGCGCATCCCCCGGATCCACGTGTGCCAGCCACCCCTTTGCCCCGGGTCCTCCGGCGCCCGCCATTGGGCAGCCGCCCCTCCCCCGAGGCGTGGCCCCTCCGCGGGGCGGTGGGGAGGGTAGCGGGAGCCGAGGGCCAACCGGCTCCTTCCTCTCCTCCCTCGCTCCCGCCCGCCGGCCCGGGGCCGCAGCCACGTTGAAAGCGCCTCATTGTGCGCGCTCCGGGCTGGCAGCGCCGAGCTCAGCGCCGACGAGCGCCCGGGCCGCGGGCGGCCGCGCAGGTAGAGCAGGGCGCGGGGACGCAGGGCCCCGGGGGTCCCCACCGCCCGCCGGGAACACCCGAGTCTATCCTTGTTGGAGCCCCAGGACCGCCCCTCTCAACACCCCATGCTTCCCACGCCTCCCCTTTTCCCCGGGACACCTGCCCTGCTTCCAGGTCTCTCTGCCTTGGGTCCCCAGGTGCCTGCAATATCTTGGTACCCCCTGACCCCCGTCCTTGACTTTTAGAGGCCCCTGCCCGGTGTCACCGCGTACCCCTTAATAGCCTTGGGACCCTGAGGAAAACCCAGCCCCCGCAGACTCCCAGGGAAGACAAAGTGCCGGCGGGGAAGAGACGCGGGAGAGAGGCGCCTTCTGGAACTGGCTCCTCGCCGCGCCGTATCGGGCGCGGACGCCGAACATTTGGGTACGTCGGTTCGCCCTCTCTCCGCGCGGGGTGTCGACGGCCTTGGGGCCGGGCAGGGGACACAGTTGGGGGAGAACCCGGATCCTGCAGCCGGGGGACACGCTTGGGGAGGTGGAGGGCTGTGAGCGGCTGTTTTATCAGCGTCGTGGACGGAGCATCGCCGCTCCCCGCGCAGGTTTGAAAGTCTCTCCGCGGCTCAGTGGCGCACGGTTTCAGAGTTGGGGCTATTGAAAGGAGTTTCCCAGGGCACGGCTTTAATCTAGAAAGCTCTCCAAGGGCTTTTCCTACGGCCCCCTCGAGGACAATCAGCTTGTGGGTGGAGTTGGATCCAGACCCTTCTGAATTTGAGCCCAGCTGCTCCTGCTTCTGGCTGCTTGACCCTGAGCAACAACAGAAGCCCCCGGTGGCCTCAGGGCAGGTACCCAGGAAATGTTAACTCTCCTGCCTCTCCCTCTTATTCGGGAGGCGAGACAATCAAAATGCCCATTTTTGAGGATGGGAAAATTGAGACCTAAAGAGCGGAAAGGATTTGGCTGACCGGAAGTCATCAGTGAGTGAGTCGAGTACCAGAGCTGAGAGTAGTACTGGCAGTGAGGGTTGGCTCTGCTAAGGGTTTATAGTGTCTCCCCTACTCTTCTCCCCGCGCCGCAGGTGCTGTCATAGCCTCACCTTACAGAGGAGTGAACTGGAGCACACAGGGGCGAGGAATGACTCGCTCCAAGTCACACTCCTTCCTGGTGGTAGAGAAGGATCCGAACCCGGACTGGCTTCCGAACCCAGGCTCCGACCCGTTATCGTGTGCTGTTTTCTGTCGTGTGGGTGTATCCCCACGCGTGTGCATGTGTGGCCCTGCCCACACTTGCCTTGCTCTGTTGCCAGGGCTGCCTGCCTCGGTTGAGCTATTGTCCCACCGCTTGGGTTTTCCTTATGAAAAGGCTTTCCCTTGGATCTGCAGGAAAATAATACCATATACCCTGGCCATAGGCCTGCATCTACCCAGGATTTGGAAGATGCCTGTACAGATACTTCCAAGTTTACTAGATGCCAGACGTTATACTAAGTACTTTATAAATATTAACTCATTTAATCTTCACATCAAGCCCCTGAGGTGAGTTATATTATTTCCCCCATTTTATAGATTTTCATAAAGCACAGAGATTAAGTAAGTTGCCCCAGATCACACAGTAAAGAACCAAGTCGTGTGCATGTAATGGCATGGACGAGGACCTGCTTCTAGTCTGGTAGGGAGAGATCCGTACAGAAATACATGAGCCGGAGTATTCTAGATAGTGATAATAGCATTAATAATTTCTCAATATCATCTAATCCTCATTCCATTTTGAAACTTCACTGATCACCTCACAGACTCAGAATCCAAATAAGGTCCACACATTACACTTACTGGTTATGTGTTGTGGGTTGTTTTAGAAGAAAACAACTCCTTTTTCTTTTTATGTCACTGACTTGTAAGAATGCTTTTTTTTAAAGGAATTAATTAGTCAAAATACAAGGTTAAAAAAATAACCACTCTAGTTTGAGTAATAAGAGGGCTTTGTCAACACTTAGAGTAGCTAGGGAATGTGCCAGATGTGCTCATACACCCCTTCCCCCTCATGCTGCTGCAGAAAAGAGGTTGGAGGGTCCTAGACTCTAGGACCTGCCGGCTGCAAGATTCTATCATTTGGACCAAATTGGGTACGGTGCAAAGTATACTTTGAGAGCCCCCAAACCTCAGAGCCAGGAAAAGGGGTTTATGTGTTGATATCTGTTCCAGAATGCCCCAGGGCTGCTCTGAGCCAGGAAGACTTGAGGCTCCTTTGCCAGGCTGATTTGAATTCATTTCTAATAGATTCATGCAGACAAATCTGTTTCCCTTCAGTAGCATCTGGGCTGTGCAATTCCAGCTCCTCCGCCTCAGGCAGATGCCATGCAGCTGCATGCTCAGGCCAGGCAGATGTGGCTGTGACTTGGGGGCTAGGCATGGCTTCAGTCCCGCTGAGGTCAGATTTGGGGGCCATTCTCCATCCCAGGCCCCCATCACCCTTTTCTGGCTAACGAGGTGATGAGATCAGCTGGGAGATGGATTTGCAGCCACCTTTCTCCCTATAGTGAAAGCTGGGTACAGGCAAACTCCACCCAGACCTCCTTTAACCAACTAAAATTCTTGATTTTATTTTACTACCAAAGTAATAAAAGTCTATTGTAAATTATCTGGAAAAGGTGGCAAAAAAAAAAAAAGTTTCCCGTACCCTGGCCAGATTGATTATTGCCTATTCTGAACATTTCCTATAAATTGAATCATATAACCTGTGGTATTTTATGACTGGCTTCTTTTGCTTAGCATAATGTTTTCAAGATTTATCCATGCTGCAGAATATATCAGAATTTGGCCTTCTAATGGCCAAATAATATACCATACTTTGTTTTCCCACTCAACAGTTGATGGACATTTTTGTTAGGTCCACTTTTTTTTTTTCCTTTGTAAGCTGTATGGCGGGGGTCACATTTCATTCTTTTTCCATGTAAGTATCCCCTTATTGCAGCACCATTTGTTGCATTTTTCCTTTTGTTTTGTTTTTTTTTCATTTGTTTGTTTGTTTGGAGCAGAAGTGCATGGGCCAGGAATCGAACCCGGGTCTCCCTCATGGCAGACAAGAATTCTACCACTGAATCACCCTCATACCCCCTTTTGGGTTCCCTTTTTGGCTATTATGAGTAATGCTGCTACGTACGAGTTTTTGCATGGACATATGTTTTTCACTTCACTTTGGAATGGAATTGCTGGGTCATATGGTGACTGCATGTTTTACTTTTTGAGGAACTGCCAAAATGTTTTCCACAGTGGCCGCACCATTTTTACATTTCCACCAACAATGTATGAGGGTTATTTCTCCATGTTCTCACCAATGCTTTTTTTTTTTTTTTTTTTTTTTTTTTTTTTTTTTTTTTTTTTTTTTTTTTTTTTTTTTTTTTTTTTTTTTTTTTTTTTTTTGCCTGTCTTCTTTATTATAGCCATCCTAGTGGTTGTGAAGTGGTATCTCATAGTTTTGATTTGCATTTCCCTGGTGGCTGATTTTGTTGCGCATCTTTTCATGCACTTATTAGTGATTAGTCTATCTCCTTTGAATAAATGTCTATACAAGTCCTTTATCCATTTTTAAATTGGGTTGTTTGTCTTTTTATTGTTGAGTTGTAAGAGTTCTTTATATATTCTGAATACGAGAGTCTCGTTGTATATATTTGCAAATATTTCCTCCCATTTTGGGTTGTCCTTTCACTTTTTTTTTTTATGCCTTTGATGGTCTTGTTATTTTTAAATAATTGATATCGTGTGGTATGTGTATATGCATGTAACTTTTTTAACTGTGTTTTTCCACTTGACACTATACAGTTAAGAATTAGCTCTAAGGTTAGATTGCTAGGATTTGAACCTGAATTCTGACTCTGCTGCATTGTAGTTCCTTTAAGCAAGTTCCTTAACCTTTGTGAGCCTCAGTTTCCTCATCTGAAAGCTGGGGTGGTCATCAGGCCACATCACAGTTGCTGTGAGGACTGAATCAGAAGATGGAATAGAAAAGCCTTGGTACCTAGGAAACCTCAACAGAGGTTCTTTATTGGTGCTCCTTGTAGAGTGAGAAAGATAGTCATCTTCTTCCTTGCCTCTCTCTTTTCCTCCATCCCTGCTTTATTTTCTTTTGCTCTTATTCCTTTTTCTCTTTCATTCCTCTTCTCTTCTCCCCTTTCTTCCCCTCTCTTTTAGCCTTCTCTTGATGAATACTCTGGACTCCATCAGGGTCGATTTGCCCCCAGTGGTGGCTCTCAGTGCCTGGAGTCCACTCACTGGTCCCTCACCTTCAGGAATTCTGAATACAGATGGCTCCAGCTAGTGACAAACAGAGAAATCTGAGCCTGGGATTTGTATCCAGTGTTAGATTTCACTCTTATCAGTTCTGTGCCAGGGCTGGGGGAGCTGCCGAGTTGTCAGTAGGCAGAGCTTGGCTGGAAGTGAGTGCTGCCAGGGAGCCGGAATTCCTGGGCTCCAGCGCAACCTCTGCCATGGGGTTGTGTGCCACGAGAAAGGCACAAATGAAGTGCCTTCAGAGGAAGCTGAGATGACTCCTGGGTGGAAGCTAGGGATGGGCCCTGTTCTAGTTTGCTAGCTGCCAGAATGCAATATACCAGAAACAGAGTGGCTTTTAAAAAGGGGAATTTAATAAGTTGCTAGTTTACAGTTCTAAGGCCGAGAAAATGTCCCAATTAAAACCAGTCTATAAAAATGTCCAATCCAAGGCTTCCAGGGAAAGATACCTTGGTTCAAGAAGGCCGATGAAGTTCAGGGTTTCTCTGTCATCTGGAAAGGCACATGGTGAACACTGTCAGGGTTCCTCTCTCATCTGGAAGGGCACATGGCGAACATGGCATCATCTGCTAGCTTCCTCTCCTGGCTTCCTGTTTCATGAAGCTCCCCGGGAGGCATTTTCCTTCTTCATCTCCAAAGGTTGCTGGCTGGCGGACTCTGCTTCTCATGGCTATGTCATTCTGCTCTGCTCTCTCTGAATCTCCCATTCTCCAAAGTGTTTCCTCTTTTATAGGACTCAAGAAATTTCTCAAGACCCACCCAAATGGGTAGAGACATGCCTCTACCTAATCCAGTTTAACAACCACTCTTGATTTAATCACATCTCCAGGGAGATGATCTAATTACAGATTAAAACATGCAATACTGAATAGGGATTAGAAGAAACGGCTGCTTTTACAAAATGGGATTAGGATTAAAACATGGCTTTCCTAGGGTACATACATCCTTTCAAACCAGCACAGGCCTCAGAGCAGAGGAGCAGGGGAGGATGGAACTTGTTTGATGAGCAATGATGATGCCTGATCATCTGAAGCATAGGATGCTGGATGAGAGCTCTGGGAAGTGAGGTTGGAAAGCCGAAGGTTGCTGAATGGGAGAATGGCACAATCAGATGAGTGTATTAGGCAGCTCTGGCAGCCCTGTGCAGGGTGGATTGGAAGGAGGCCAACTAAGTTTTGTTGTTTTTGTTTGTTTGTTGTTTGTTTATTTGCCAGGAATCCAGGAAGAGGTATTCATGCCAGGACTAGCTCAACTCTCCCTCCATGGCACAGGAGGGCTGGGCCATTCACTTGGACTCCATCCGGCCTCTTGACCATTTCATAGATTTGTCTTTAATGTCCCCAACTAGATTGTGAGCTCTGCCAGCTCTGACCCTGGATATTGGACTTTGCTGGATTGATCCTCTAGCTTTCTTATCTTTTCCTGATTTTCCATCTAACTTTTCCATTTATCCCTTTTAGTCTATTACATTTCTTCAATTTTATCTTTCAACCCTTTTATCACAGGTTTAATATCCAAGGCAATTTAACTCCAAGAAAAACAAAGTTATACAAGAAAGGAAATGTAATTGTAGTACTTTATGTGCTTCAGCTCTGAGTTGTTTTACATCATATAATGCACTTTAAATATTGAGTTACCCAAAAATCACATTAGGAGGATAGCGGGAGAAGAAAAGTATATGTCTCTTGCTGTGTGTGTAGAAAATAAATCCTAAACTTCCGTTGTAGTAAGTTCTAGAAAATACCATAAATTAAAACAATAATAGTTGAAGCATGTTATTTAGAAACAGGGAGGTAACTTGTAGAAGAAACAGATCACAAATTTGGAAGCGGGATCCTGAAGCAAGAGAATGACCTGTAACTACTTGACTTTTGAAAGGATTCACATTTAAAAACGTTTTAATGCAGTAATTTAAAAACAGACAATATGTTCATGTGGGTCAAGACTCAGAAGGTACAAGGAAGGGTTTATCAGGAAATGTGTCCCCCCAGCTATTGTGTTCTCCTCTCAGGGGAAACTAGCATCATCACTTTCTTGCGTAAACTTCCAGAGATATTTTGTACTTATTCAGGCTCTGTGTATTATTATTATTTTTTTAATGGTAAATTAACAATGAGATTTATTTCTCTCTCTTTTTTTTTTTAATTTGCATATGGGCAGGAGGCACCAGGGATCGAACTCCAGACCTCCAGCACGGCAGGTCGGAGCTCTGCCTGCTGAGCCACGGCAGCCGCCCTCTGTGTATTATTTTGATATTATGATAAAAATAGATTTTAAAAAGATTTTACGACAAAAAAATATCGGTTTCAGTGATTCAGGAAAGACCACTCTGTAAGGTACTCCTGGTTTCAGTGCAGGAAAGGGGCTTTTTTTATGCCTTTTACTCCCACCCTGAAATATAGAAGTGTTTTCATCACTACCATGCGTCCTCACCATTAAAGACTTGGTGGGAGTCTTTGGCCTGGGTTGCCTCTGGGGCCGGACCTGGGGGAGGTGAACAGAGAAAAGCACTTCCTCTTGGCCGCCTGCCCCTTGGGGGAATGGCTGCTCCGCTGTCCCGTTTTGACTGGTTGGCCCTTGTGCTCCCGGGTGGGGCTGTGGCTGCCTGGACGATGGGGCCCCTTTTCTAATTTTCACAAAGACAACACCTGAGCCAGCTGATGCCTTCGTCTGTATTTTAAAAATTCCGTACCATGTCCATGTATTACTTTTTATAAAAATTAAATACAAAGTAAATATGTGCCCAAAAAATAATCAAAAGGGAAAGAATGTATAGGAGACAGGGATAAGCCTTCCAGGATGGGGGACTTCCTTGGGCAAAGGGTCCAGGGTAGAACCGACCACAGAGCCTGACACTGGGGTCTGGCAGGTGGATTTAAATCCCTTCCCTGCCACTTTACAGACTGTGGATTCGTGTCTCAGAGCCTCAACTGTAACCACCAGGGATAATAATTCTACCTCCTTGGGATGCTGAGAGGATAAAATTCCATCGTGAAGGTAAAGTCCATAGCAGAGTGCCTGGTGTGTTCTTCCTTCTTTGAACCATGCTTGGAACGATTGGCAGGTGTGCTCAACAGAAGGCTCCTTATCACATAACTCCCAGCTGGGACATGGACTTCTCCCAGCACACTGAGTGGCAGAGGATATTCCAATCTCCTTCCTAGTTCTAGAGTTCCACTAGTAAGATCAGGTAGCAGTTCCTCTATTGTTTAAGACATTTAAGAAGACCTCTGGCTTCCTGGAGTACAAGTAACACCTGGGGCACTGGGACCTGGGTTCAAAATCCCCACCCTGGGGAGGTTAGGCCTGGCCAGGGCAGCTGTATTTGGAACAGAGGTTTCGAGTCCTATACGCTGCAGCAAGCTTCCAGGGATAGGAGATGTCAGCAGCCTGTGGCCAGAAAGAGCCAGAAGGAGCATGGAGACAGGAAGGCCTGGGTTGGGTTCCCAGCTCTCCTGCTATCTCTCTAAGCCTTGGGACCTTCACCAAAAAAGTGATGCCCACTCCAGAGGCTGTTGAGTAAAATCACAGCATGAATGTAAAACACCCAGCACTTGCCTGGCCCAGTAATTTATGTCAGCAAATATGAATTCCTTTCCTCTCCTGCACCCCTGTTCTCAGGCGAAGCCCACCGTCCATCACCCAGCACTCGGGGAGAGTAAATGGCAATCAGCATCCCTGTCTTCCAGGTTTCCCAGGGCAGACATGAGTCTAAGAGGTGGCTCTAGAGTCAGCTGGTGACAGCTATTGGGCTCCATCTCCTCCTCCTCCTGCAGCCACCTGATGAGGAGAAGGTACAGGGATGCCATCTGCTCACAACTGAAACCTCAATTTCTCTCCGTGGACAGGGTCTGATGGGGGAACAGATGCTGTGAAAGCAAAGAGGAGATTTCCAGGCCTCTCCCTTCCAAAACAGCAGAGCTTTGAGATCATTGCAAGAAAACCCTCTCCTGTGAGGCAGGAGCAGGGGCCAGTGCTCCTTCTGCCCTGCAGGACACATCTGACATTCCTAAGGCCCCCGGAAGAGGTCTGGAGGTGGGCCTGTGAGATGCTGGGATTTAGGACTGTGCCTGGTGCAAGACCCAAAGCAAGGTGACCTCCCCAAGGTGGGGAGGGGCCTTCTCTAGGTGCATCCAGACACTTTATAAGAATCACTATAAGGTGGCCCACAGTTACAGAGGGGGAAGTTGAGGTTAAATGACCTGCCCCAGGTCTCAGAGCTCTTAGGTGGTAGTGCCAGGCCTCAAAGCCAGCCCTTCTGATGCTGAGGCTGTCCCTCTCTCCTGGCCTCGTCATGGAGAGCCTATCAGTTCATGCCCTTTTTTGGAGCAATGTATGGTGCCCCAAGTACATGCCCAGCTCAGGCTGGGGACAGTACAGCCCCACCCTTGCATGGGGAACCTTCCATCAGTTTGGAAAAGCAGAGCCCTCCCAGTGTGCAGGGCTGTGTGCCCCCATGGGGCTCTGACCCATCCTCCCTCTTGCTTACACAGCCCCTGCTGCCACCCCTGTGTTCTCAGGCCCCAAGAAACCTCCAGGAGTCTCCATGGATTTGTGATCGGCAGGCAGCCCTCCCAGCAGCACTGGACAAAGGTGAGTGACCTCAACAGGGCAAGGGGCAAGCAGTATGGTAGGTGGTGACTCTGCTCTCACCTTTGCCCTGGCTCCATCCTACCTCTCTTTAATTGGCCTCTTTTGCAAACACGCATCCTACCTGAGGGAGCCTGGCTTCCACACCCACCCTTAACTGGTACCTTCTGCTGGCCCAAGCATCCGCCTTCCAGTTTCCCAAAGTGTCCATTGTCTCAATTGGTTTATACTGTTTAGAGAAGCTGACTTAAGTCCTACCTCATATTCACTGGGAAATACACAGCTCTCCTGTTTCCAGTCATTCGTGTACTATTTATTGAATACCTACTTTATGCCAGGCAGAAATTCTAAGGCACTGAAGACATACACTTGAAAGATACAGACTACAAATAGGTGCCTTGAGGAGCTTCAGCGGGGAACCCCCACCCCCAAACCTCAATCTTTGGCTTCCTCTATCTCTTTTCCTTACCCTCTTGAACCCACTCAGCCCAGATCTGCTCCCTTTCTGCAAATTCTACCCCAGGAAGCCAGCACCCCGAGAAATGGCCAAGCCCCACCACCCTGCGAAAACTTCAAATGCAATACTAGACCCTCAGGCCACTTCATCAGGAGCTGGGGTAAGGGGGTGGCACTTCTCACATGGACCATAATGCCCCTCAGGCCGCTCAGCTAAACAAACTAAAATTTTCTCCCTAAGAAGAATTAGTTTATTAAGCAAAACACAGGAATTCTGTTATTAATATAACCTTCCCTTCTTCAGGTAGCTAGGTGATAAAAAGAAACACTTCCCACAGTATTCTGCCACTGGCCTATCTCAGTCAGCACAGAAATTGTGGCTGATATCTGAACTTCCGAGTGCCGGGAGAGCAGCCGTCCAGGAAGGGCCCCTGGGGTCGGGCACTGGGCAGGACGTGGGGCATGAGCCGCCGCCCCTGACCGCTGCGCTCTCCCCCCGCAGACCCCCGGCGGGCGGCATGTGGCGGCCGCGCCTCTCCAGCGCCGCGGTGACCGCGCTCCTGCTGGCGCAGACGGGCCTCCTGCTCTTCTTGGTCTCGCGGCCGGAACGGGCCGGGCCGGCGTCCCCAGCCGGCGGCGAGGCACGCGTGCACGTGCTGGTGCTGTCCTCGTGGCGCTCGGGCTCGTCCTTCGTGGGCCAGCTCTTCAGCCAGCACCCCAACGTCTTCTACCTGATGGAGCCCGCGTGGCACGTGTGGGCCGCTCTGTCGCAGGGCAGCGCGCCGGCGCTGCACATGGCCGTGCGCGACCTGGTGCGCTCCGTCTTCCTGTGCGACATGGCTGTGTTCGACGCCTACCTGCCGTGGCGCCGCAACCTGTCGGACCTCTTCCAGTGGGCGGTGAGCCGCGCGCTGTGCTCGCCGCCCGCCTGCAGCGCCTTCCAGCGCGGCGCCATCAGCAGCGAGGCGGTGTGCAAGCCGCTGTGCGCGCGGCGGCCCTTCGGCCTGGCGGAGGAGGCCTGCCGCTCCTACAGCCACGTGGTGCTCAAGGAGGTGCGCTTCTTCAACCTGCAGGTGCTCTACCCGCTGCTCAGCGACCCCGCGCTCAACCTGCGCATCGTGCACCTGGTGCGCGACCCGCGGGCCGTGCTGCGCTCCCGCGAGCAGGCGGCCAAGGCGCTGGCGCGCGACAACGGCATCGTGCTGGGCACCAACGGCACCTGGGTGGAGGCCGACCCGGGCCTGCGCGTGGTGCGCGAGGTGTGCCGCAGCCACGTGCGCATCGCCGAGGCGGCCACACTCAAGCCACCGCCCTTCCTGCGCGGCCGCTACCGCCTGGTGCGCTTCGAGGACCTGGCCCGGCAGCCGCTGCCCGAGATCCGCGCGCTCTACGACTTCACGGGGCTGCGCCTCACGCCGCCGCTCGAGGCCTGGATCCACAACATCACGCACGGGTCCGGGCCCGGCGCGCGCCGCGAGGCCTTCAAGACCACGTCCCGGGACGCGCTCAACGTCTCCCAGGCGTGGCGCCACGCGCTGCCCTTCGCCAAGATCCGCCGTGTGCAGGAGCTGTGCGCAGGCGCGCTGCAGCTGCTGGGCTACCGGCCCGTGTTCTCCGAGAAGGAGCAGCGTGACCTCGCCCTGGACCTGGTGCTGCCGCGCGGCCCGAGCAGCTTCAGCTGGGCGTCGTCCACCGCAGGCCACCCCAGGCCTTAGTGAGGGCGCCCCCTCAGGGCTAGGAGGCCAGTATGGGTCGGGAGGGAGCCCGGCTGCACAAGGAGGAGCCAGGAGCGCAGGCGGAGGGGGCTTCCCTCCTAGCAGAAACGGTCTGAGTCTCCAAACTCCTTTGTTTCTTTCTCTCAGCCTTCTGAGCCTAACTCAGAACTTAGGCTCTGAGTTCTCATCAGGAGCAGTTTCATGGAAAGGGAAACTTTGGCCTTCATGTCCTCTGGGCATGGCTCCTCCAGCACTTTCTCCTTAACTTACTACCCCCTTGGGGTGCATCTTCCAGCTGCTGAGAAGGTACCCCAGCCAAACCCAGAGGGTGAAAGGACAGTGCGGTGAGCTGACCCCTGAAGTCTGTATATCACTGCCCAACATACCCCTGGCTTCCTTCCCCTATGCCCTGGTATCCATATCTATCAAAGCAGTTGGCATTTATATTCACCCTGTCTTCAGTGGGAACTCAGACAAGAAGCTGCTTTTTTGTCTTGTAGTTTCCTGTTACTATCCCCCTCTCTCTGCCCCACCTCCCAGGAGCCCAGCACCCCTGTCACTCTGCCCAGGTAAAGTGGGCATTTGATTTGTCTGGACAGTAAATAATACCGATAGAAATAAACATAATAATTAACCTGTGCAGTACAGGTTAGAGTTTACAACCTGTGACATTTGACCAGCAAAACTCAGATGTGAAGGACGTTGCCCAAGGTCGCCCAGTGAGAAGGGAGATATAGGGATTTTGCTCTGGGGCTGCAGTGGGGAAAAGAGGGTGAATCAGGCTTGCAGAGACCTGTGTCCTGGCTAAAGAAGGATCCGATTTTGTTACCTTATTTTCTGAAGAGAAGAGCAGGCAGCCAGGGCCACAGCCAGGGGCATTAGGAGGTGGTGACCTGTGGGCCCAAAAGGCAGAATCTGGAAGGCATTCTGGATAAGCCTGGAGGAGGCAGTGAGGAGGGAGAGAAGCCTGGTCCTGTCGCTCTTGCCTAGGACCTGGGGAGGCCGGGGCAGCAAGCCAGGCTCAGTATGTGGCCAAGCGAGAGATTGGCAGCAGGATCAGTGCCTGGAAGGCAGGTGGGGGAGGTCACGGGATTAATGTAACTGATCAGGCTTGCCAGGAGCTTGGAAGAAAACTTGTTCTGGGGTGGTTCTCACTTTCCATGGTCCTTCTGAGCCAGGCCCCAGAGGAGAGCAGAGCAAGATCCCTTGCTGCAGACCCCAACACCTAGCCCTGACAGCAAACAGACTTAGCAGAGAGAGGCTGGATACGTAGAGTGTTTAGTCTTGAACTCAGGAAAGGAGAGCTAGTGAGTGTTCAGCAAATGTTAAAAAGGAAAAAGGCACACAGAACCTCTGGAAAGGACAGGGAAGCAGATCTGAGTCCTCGCAGAAAGGAACATCATTCCAGACTGCTCCAGGGCACAGAGTGGCCACCAGAACTTCTGTCCTCTGGAAACCGAGCTGCCTGCACTGTTGCCTTCTGTTGGCAGAAGGGAACCTGGAAGTTGCTAGCTTTTGATTCTCAGCCTAGGTATGGCCTTAGGTTGGGGAGACATGGACTGTGAACCCAGAGACTCACCCAGGCCCAGTAAAAGCTGCATATGCTCCTTGTCACAATAGCATGAGGAAAGTATTTAAAATCTCATGTTTATTAATGGAGAGTCTGAGACTCAGAAAGACTCATTTAGCTTAATATGTTGGGGCAGGATTTGAACTCACCCTGGCTTCACTGCAATGGTCCTAATGAATAACCTGTAGTGGGGGTGAAGGCGGACTGCAGCCAGGATTCAGCAAAGGACCCCACCTCAAACCTGGGAGGCCAGATCATTTTCCCCCCGGTGTTGACATCCCAGTTTCTGGGGGTCTGGTAGCTCTCTTGGCATTTGGCTACAAACATTCTAAGGGCCAGACCTCTAAAGGGTGTGGTGGGTATTGAGGCCCCTGGTGCTGGCCCATTGGCTTCCTGCAAGCCTTTCCCCACCCCTGCCCTGTGCTGGCCTCTGGGGGCAAAAGCATCCTGCTGGCTGTGCCTCAGAGGAGTTCCCTATCGAGCACAGGAGCCAGCCTAGGAACAGACAGGCCCTGTCAATGTGGTATGTTCAGGGAAAGGATAAACAAGAGGTCCATGCTGTCAGAGGCCAAAAGGGGGAGACAAGGATCCCTCGAGGGGTCCAGCAAGCCTTCTGGAGGGAGGTGGGACTCAGACCCCAGCCAATAAGTGGCATCCCACAAGTTTCTTTTGCCCCTGCAGCTCTGCCCCATCCGTTCTCGCCTGACTCCTGCGATGCCAGGACAGAGTGACTGGCTCCAGGACTCGGCTCTCTGCACCCCAGGTAAGCTTCAGGGCGAGTCTCCTGACAGGTGGGTCACTTGGGTAAGCCTTAGAGTGAACCTTGGTTCAGTTTTGGGATAAGAGACACAGCACCCAGAGGGTGGCCTGGCCAGAAGCTGGATGTTGTACCACTACTGGATCAGGGCAAGAAAGCCAAGGCTGGGGACTCAGGAGAGGGGGACACCTGGGCTGCAGGTCACGTTTGCCTCATCAGGCGGCAGGGGTGCAGTCAGGTCAGGGAAGCTATCTCTGAGGACTGCACAGAGCCCTTTGGGTTGGTGTGATGGATTGATGGCCCCAACTAACGGCCTTACCATATCCACACCCCTTGCAATATGACTTTATAGCTCTTCCCATCAGCAGGTGGAGTCTATTTCTCCTCCTCTGAATCTGGGCTGACCTTGTCACTTGCTTTGGCCGGTAGACAGTAACAGAAGTATCTGTGTGCCAGTTGTGAACCTAGGCTTCAAGAGACTGAGTGCTTCTGCCCCCTTTCTTGGATTCCTGCCTCCACCATGAGACCAAGTCCAGACTAGATGCTAGATCATGAGAGACCATGTGGAGCAGAGTCCAGGTTTCCCAGCGAAGGCCCTCCTAGACCAGCCAACCCCTAACCACTCCACCAGCTGATCGTAGACCCACGAGTGAGACCACTAAGACCAGAACTGTCCAGCAAACTCATCGACTTTAGGAGCAATAAAAAAAAAAATGATGAAAATGAACCACTTAACATACCTATACTACCTTGAACAATGAAATTGCATTAAAATAATCAAACTTTGAAATTTAAAAAAAATGCTTACTGTTCTTAAATCATTAAGTTTTGGAGTGATTTGTCACATAGCATTGGCAAATGGATACTGCTGAGGATGTAGTGGTCCTGTCAGCCTGTAGCTCTTCCATCTTTCCACCAGCACCCAAGCTGTGCTATGCAGGGAAGGGGCTGAAAGTAGTTCCTTCCTTTACCTGTGGGCCCTGCGCTGCAGCTAGAAGTTTCTGGGCCACCTCACAATCAAGGTCAGGCGTGCTTGCTGCTTCTGGTGTAGGTGTCGGATGGGGCAAGCAAAGCACACAAGGAGCTTGCGGAGGGCACAAGGTAAAACATTGCCTGGAATAGGAGACGGAACCCACCAACTACTCAAGAAGCTGTTACGACGTCGGTAGTGTGCCTTAAATTTCTTATTTTGTAGTCAGCGCTCGTGGCTGGCACAGACCCTGTGTCCACTTAGGCCCAACTTACTTCCATCTTCAGATTTTGCCTTCAGGAGCCTATTGCCACTCCATTGGATGGGCTGGCCTCTAACTCAGTGCTATGCAGTAGGAATATAACCTGAGCCACGCATGTAATTCCACATTTTCTAGGAGCCACATTTTTTTAAAAAGTAAAAAGAAACAGGTGAAATTAATTTTAGCAATAAATTCTATTTACTCGAATAGACTCAAGATGTCATTCTAGCATGCAATCAACATAAAACTATTATTAATGAGATGTTTTACATTCTTATTTTTTGTACTAAGTGTTCGAATTCCAGTGTGTGTTTTGCACTTACAGTCCCTCTCAATTCAGACCAGCCACATTTCTAGTGCTCAGTAGCCACGTATGACCAGGGGCTACTGTATATGACAGTGCAGGTTGGACTCCTCATTCCCATTCCATTTTCATACTCTTATTGTCCTAAGAGCTGTCTGTATGCACAAGCTCACTGAAATGCTGTCCTCGAGAAGAGCCCTCTACTTCACATCTCCACCTTTCAGAAGCACAAGCCAGCAGAAGTTTGAACCTTGCCATTTATCCTGCGTATTCAAATTCCCAGTGTGCAGCAGGCACAGTTACTGTCAGCTCGTGCAGGGCCTACACTCGGGGGCCGTGAGCTTCTCTTGGTTGCAGATACTCAGATTGTTTGGGGCACTTCTTAAACATTAGCTTCTCATGCCTTGTTTCATTTGAATCTCAGCATGACCCAGGGAGGCACTATTCCTCCCAACTGAATAGTCCAGCCAGTTGAGTGCTTCCTTGGAGACATTTAGTTTGAATAAATGAAGTACAGATGGGAGCTCATCAAGCAGGGCGTAAAGAAAAAGAGGAGGAGAAGCTGAGGGGGGTGGGCCTTGGCTCCTTGTTGGTCCCCTTGGAATCAGGGTTCCTTGACGAAACAAGACAGAAGACTCACTTATGGGAATGCAGGTTCGGACGGGAGAAACCCCCAAGGAAATGACTGCGGGACCCCAGCTCCTGAAGCACCGACAATCCCTACAAGTGGTGGGAACACTTTGGTTCCCGTTCACTTCCTTTTCAAGGGAGGCAGATATACTTGGAAGCAACTGATTCACTTATTTACGGGAATTTAATGCATTTGCAGAGGGGTGCCCTGTCCAGGTCCCCTGACCAGGCTGCACACCTATCACCCACAGCTGTACGTCTTGACCAGACACACGTGTCCCACGTACCACAGCCCCAACTCCTTAACCCCATCCCCAGGATATAGGAGATGCTCAAGAAACCCAAATGAATCAATCCATCCAAACACAGCCCAGACTGGATTCGCAAAACTTCACTTTTTTGTTCACTGTTTTCTTTTTCCTCTTAAACAAGAGAAAGAATATATACACCTAATAAAAATAAATGAAATGGTAGAGAAGAACTTTTATTGAGAAGCAACAATCCCCTGCCCCACCCTTCTCCACTTCTTTTCTTTTTCCAGGAGATGTTTACACCCGTAAGAACAAACAAGGCACTGATATCTACATTTTATATTCGTTATATAAATTAACAACACTCCATTCAAAAAAACTAGGGATTTGACTCATTTATACCCCACCCCCCAGTATCTCCTGTCTCCTCACTTATCACCTGTATTTGAAGCTGTTAAGTATCCCAGAAAAGGCCATGCTCTTTTATTTATTTAATTTTAATTTATGATACATAACCACATACAAACACAAACATTCTTACCATATGATCATTCCATTCTTGTTATATAATCAATAACTCACAATATCATCACATAGTTGTATATTCATCATCGTGATAATTTCTTAGAATATTTGCATCAATTCAGAAAAAGAAATAAAAAAGAAAAAAATTCATACGTACCACACCCCTCACCCCTCCCTCTCATCAACCATCAGCATCTCAATCCACTAAATCCACTCCAACATTTGTTCCCCCTATTATCCATCCACTTTCAATCCACATGTTTTACTGGTCTGTCCACAAGGTAGATAAAAGGAGCACCAGATGCAAGTTTCCCCCAAATCACTCAGTCACATTGCAAAAGCTATATCATTATACAATCATCTTCAAGAAACATGGCTACTGGAGCACAGCTCCACATTTTCAGGCAATTCCCTCCAAGAGCCATGCTCTTTTAATCTGTTCCTGGGGGGGGCAGGCCTATTGTGGGTGGGACCTTTTGGTTTGGTTATTTTAATTGAGATGTTTTAAAAAAACATTCAGTATAATGATTTCCTTAATGTTAAATTTGGAGGCAGCTTCAGACTATTTTATTGGTGGTAACTGCTTACTGATCTCTTTTAATATGTAATTAATAACTCCAGAGAAGCAACCTGACTGTTGTATATTTCCAACACTTTGTTCATTTACATTGAAGTTAAGAATCGTCCCCAAGTAAAACAATAGAAATGACATAGAACTATTATTTCTTACAGGATTTAATTTTATCAAGACATGACTTGAACTTACTTTACTATAAACAGATTTTCCATTTTCATCCATTTTATTGTTTATGTTAAAATAACTATCCCTCTCCTATATACTATTTTCTTGACCCAGATGAAATTTGCCTAAGGTCAAGGTGGGAGAGAGAAATGATGGAAGTGAATGAATGTCTTTACTAAAATGCCAATGATTTTTTTTATTCTTATGCATTATATAGATATCTCCTTTCAGTTTTTAGTGTACTGGAATAGCTAGAGGGAAATACCTGAAACTGTTGAACTGTAATCCAATAGCCTTGATTCTTGAAGATGATTGAATAACTATAGAGTTTTTAAGATGTGACAGTGGTATGTATATACCGCATTTTGTTTATCCACTCATCGTGGATGGGCACTTGGATTGTTTCCATCTTTTGGCAATTGTGAATAATGCTGCTATGAATATCAGTGTGCAAATGTCGTTTGTGTCCTTACTTTCAGATCTTCTAAGTATATACTGGGTAGCAGAATTACCAGGTCATAGGGCAACTCAATGTTTAATTTTTGGAAGAACTGCTAAACTGTGTTCCACGGCAGTTATACCATTTTACATTCCCACCAGCAGTGAACAAGTGTTCCAATTTCTCCACATCCTCTCCAACATTTGTAGTTTTCTGTTTGTTTAATAGCAGCCATTCTTATAGGTGTGAGGTGGTATCTCATTGTGGTTTTAATTTGCCTTTCCCTAACAGCTAATGAAGACGAAGATCTTTCCATGTGCTTTTTAGCCATTTTTATTTCCTTTTTGGAAAAATGTCTATTCATATCTTTTGTCCATTTTATAATTGGGCTGCTTTTCCTTTTACTGTCAAGTTGTAGGATTTTCCTATATACACTGGATATCAAATCCTTGTCAGATATATGATTGCCAAATAATCTCTCCCATCGAGTTGGCTGCCTCTTCACCTTTTTGACAAAGTCCTTTGAAGCACAGAAGTGTTCAATCTTGAGAAGGTACCAATTATTTAAGTTTTCTTTTGTTGCTTGTGCTTTGGGTATAAGGTCTAATTAGCTACTTCCTATCAATAGATCTTGAAGATGTTTCCCTCTATTTTCTTCTAGCAGTTTTATGGTACTGGCTCTTATATTTAGGTCTTTGATCCACTTTGAATTAATTTTTGTAAAATATGTAAGGTAGGAGTTCTCTTTCATTCCTTTGGCTATGGCTATCCAGTTCTTATAGCCTCATTTATTGAAGAGACTATTCTGTCCCAATTCAGTGGATTTGGGGGCCTCGTCAAATGTCAATTGGCCATAGATCTGAGGGTCTATTTCTAAAGTTTCAATTTGATCCATTGACCAGTATGTCTATCTTTGTGCCGATTCCATGCTGTTTTGATCATTGTGGCTTTATAATAAGCTTTAATATCAGGAAGTGTAAGTCTTCCCACTTCGTTCTTTGTTCTTAGATGTTTTTGGCTATTCAAGGCCCCTTTTCCTTCCAAATAAACTTATCTGACAACTTTTTCAAGTCTGCAAAGCAGGTTGTTGGAATTTTTTTTCTTTTTATTATTTTTATTTATTAAACACACCAACATACTAATTAGCCAGAAACAAAAGGACAAATACTGTATGGTCTCACTGATATGAACTGACATTAGTGAATAAACTTGGAATATTTCGTTGGTAACAGAGACCATCAGGAGATAGAAATAGGGTAAGATATTGGGTAATTGGAACTGAAGGGATACAGATTGTGCAACAGGACTGAATATAAAAACTCAGAAATGGACAGCACAATATTACCTAACTGTAATACAATTATGTTAAAACACTGAATGAAACTGCATATGAGAATGATAGAGGCAGGAGGGCTGGGGCATAAATGAAATCACAAAGGAAGATAGACGATAAAGATTGAGATGGTGTAATCTAGGAATGCCTAGAGTGTATAATGATAGTGACTAAATGTACAAATTTAAAAATGTTTTTGCATGAGGAAGAACAAAAGAATGTCATTACTGCAGTGTGCTGAAAATAGATGGTAATTAATATTTTAAAATTTCAACTAATGTGTGAGACTAAAGCAAAAAATGTTT
>PVIY010025639.1:0-36401 GCA_004026745.1 Myrmecophaga tridactyla | reverse complement strand
CCCCCTATTATTTATTTTTATTCCATATGTTCTACTCTTTTGTTGATATAGTAGCTGAAAGGAGCATCAGACACAAGGTTTTCACATTCACAGAGTCTCATTGTGAAAGCTATATCATTGTTCAATCATCATCAAGAAACATGGCTACTGGAACACAGCTCTACATTTTCAGGCAGTTCCCTCCAGCCTCTCTGCTACAGACCAGATGACTCTTTACTGAATGTTTAAAGAAGAATTAACATCTATTGCAAGTGGTAGAAAAATAAAGCAAATTTTAATAAAAATTTATAGTATATACATGTATACATATGTGTGCATATATGTGTGTATATATATACATATCTTAGAATATAAACATACATTACAGATTTATTTAAAGTTTAATGTTAAAGACAAAACAATAAAATATCTCCCAAAATTCTGAGCAAGCATCCATTTACAATCTTAGAGGAAGCAGAGTATTATGAACTGAAAAATATATTTGACCACTTAAAATGGAGATTTTTTTCCTTTATTAAAGAGAAGTATCGTGATGCTTACTAAAATTTAAAAACAGTAATAAAAATATTTGCAGTATAAACACAAATTTGTCAGAAGAAAATTATAAGCCCTCTAAGGGAAAAACTGTCAGGGCTATGAAAATCCAAGTCACATAACAGCAAATTCAATCAGCAGATATGAACAGTATGATGGCAGATGTAGAAGATGCTGACATTTACTGCTAGTAAGGAAAATGCAAGTTAAAGCAACAATGCAATATTACATTACACATATCAGACTGACAGAATCAAAATGGTGATGATATCTACTGTCAGCAGGAATGCAGGCAAAAAATACTCCCCTACGTTCTTAGTAAAAATGTGAATGCTTAAAAAAGTCTTAGAAAGCCATCTGTCAAACTTTACAAAATTAAAAATACATATAAATTTTGTTCCAACAATCCATTTCTGGGAATGTATGTCTCAGAGAAAAAAATGCACTTGTACATGTGAGTAGAAACCCCTATACCCGCAATGGGAAAAAAATCTATAAAAAATATAAATGATGACAAACATCTCCATATATGTGATTAGATGATCACAAAACAAAATGTGAAAAAAATAAACAACTTAATTATTGTGTGCTAATAGGATACAGGGTTGGGGGAGAGTAGTGGAGGAAAGAAGAGTGATCAAAGTAATAGATGAAGAGAAAATAAAAATAGTAACTATACATGAGCATTTAAAATTAATTAATTAAAGCTAAAGGATGGAGTAGTTTTAGAGGTTATGTGGTTGTTGAAAAGGAATTATTTATTTTGGTAGACAAAATGCTAGTAACACCCTGACAATAAGCACATCATAGAAGAGCTTTCTTTTCATGCCAGATTTTAGTTTCCACTGGAGGCTATAGACTTTAAATAGAAAATAACTCTTGAGCAAAACTCAAGTCTTTGAACAAAGATTTTGAAAATTTTCACTATAGCTTCTCTAGCTAAATCTCTCTTATTATATCTGCATTATTTTCTGTCTGGTTTCAACATCTCCTTGATAAGCACGATGTTCCAAGAGATATGCAGTAGGATTTGGTATAAATGGAATCATATAAAATTTTTTAAAATAAGTAACTATAAAGGTGGTTTAAAAAGAATGATGTGTCTTATGCTGTTATACATTTGAACAGTGTTTTGACATAGTTATAGTTTATTTTTTGTAATAACAAGAGATAATGCTTATAAAGAAAACACCTTAATTTTATTTAGCTATGTAGCATTAATTTCCTGATTTGAAAACTAAAGGACACTGCAATTGTAAAAATAGTCATCAGAGAAAATAGTCAGACTTTAGTGAGTACATTATGAAGTGTCACCCCCAGAGAATCACTTTTGTCACTGAGGTGTGGCTGTTCTCGCTAAGCCAACCCCGTAGGTGAACTCAGTGCCCTCGCTCAGTACATGGGACATGACTACCAGGATGTGCTGGTTTGAAATGATGTATGTACCCTAGAAAAGCCATGTTTTAATCCTAATCTTATTTTGTAAAGGCAGCCACTTCTTCTAATCCCTATTCAGCACTGTACCTTTGAAACTGTAATCAGATCATCTCCCCGGAGATTTGATTTAATCAAGAGTGGTTGTTAAACTGGGTTAGCTGGAGGTGTGTCTCCACCCATTTGGGTGGGTCTTGGTTGGTTTCTGAAGTTCTATAAAAGAGGGAACATTTTGGAGAATAAGAGATTTGGAGAGAGCAGAGAACGCTGCAGCACCACAAAGCAGAGACCACGAGCCAGCGACCTTTGGAGATGAAGAAGGAAAATGCCTCCCAGAGAGCTTCATGAAACCAGAAGCCAGGAGAGAAAGCTAGCAGATGATGCCATGTTTGCCATGTGTCCTCCCAGCTGAGAGACAAGCCCCGGCTGTGTTCACCACGTGCCTTCTCACTTGAGAGAGAAACCCTGAACTTCATCGGCCTTCTTGAACCAAGGTATCTTTCCCTGGATGGATGCCTTTGATTGGACAATTCTATAGACTTGTTTTAATTGGGACATTTTCTCAGCACTGGAATTGTGAACAGGCAACTTATTAAATTCCCCTTTTTAAAAGCCATTCTGTTTCTGGTATTTTGCATTCAGGCAGCTAGCAAACTAGAACGCAGGGGTATAAATCTTGCTGTCAACATGAGATGAGGAGATGAGCCTGGCTCTGGCATTACAGAAATAAGAAAAACTTCTTGACCAAAAAAGGAGAAGATGAATAAAGCAAATTAAAGTTTCAGTAGCTGAGAGATTTTAAATAGAATTGAGAGGTATTTCTGGAGGTTATTCTTAAGCAATATATAGATATCCCTTTTCAGTTTTTGGTGTATTGGAGTAGCTAGAGGGAAATACCTGAAACCATTGAACTAAATCCACATGAAGCCTTGATTCTTGCAGATGATTGAATAGCTAGAGTTTTTAAGGTGTGAATGTGTGAGAGTGAAAACTTTGTGACTGACGCTGTCTTTTTTCCAGTGCATAGATAAATGAGTAAGAAAAAAAGACAAAAAATAAATAAACAAACAATAGGGAAGATAGGAGATAAGGGATGTTTTGGGTGTTCACTTACACTTTTACTCTTATTTTTATTGTTTTTGGAGTAATGAAAATGTTCAAAAATCAGTCGTAATGATGAATGCACAGCTTTATGATAATATTGTGCACCATCTATTGTAGAATTTTGATGATTATATCCCAATAAAAAAATCATTGAAAAACAAAAAAAACAGAAGCAGGCTAGTCACCCAGTTGCTCTGACTCCCAGCTCCAGCACCTGTGCTATAACATAAGATTTGTTTCTGGTGTGCAGGTGCGCTGTGACAAGAGCAGCTCCTTCTGCCATTTTCCACATGGGCTTTGGAAGCGCCACTGAATGTTGTTAGACTAGCTCCGGAGACCCCTCATTAAAGATGCTACCTAATTTTTCCCCAGCCCTCGGGTCTATGGACTTTCTGGACTCTATATTTTCCATTTTAAATGTATTTTGTACCCTTGGCCTGGCTGTCGTTCACTGCTTGTGTGGGTTTCTTGTGATTAAGCAAGGAAATAAATTACATGGAGTATTCAAACTAGAACCTTGTGGGATCTGTTTTCAAGTGCCGAATTTACATTTGATTTTGATCTGCTTTCCCTCACTTAGCATACTTACACTTACATGACAATAATAAAGCTTAGTAAATGCGATGTATTTGTGAATTAAAGCAAAAGCACACAGAACAATATTATATACACATACTTCTTAGGAACCTTAGGTAAAATAAATGGAATGATTGCTTTTGGAGAGATAAGGAAGGAAATAGCACTGGGCATATCAACAAAGGGTCCTTCACCCTTATCTGTAATATTTTCTGTAGTTTTATATTGGAGAAAGCAAATGTAATCACTTCACTTATTCCATCAGCAAATAATTTCTATCCCTTTATTGAGTTTAGGTTGGTTCAACCATTAAATTTAACTTAAAATGATTTGTAAAAACTTTAACTGACTTACAATTTGCAGCTGTTTAATCCTCTACCATGCCTTGCAGTAAACGTGCATATGCACACGCCTTTTCTTTCCTCCCTTCCTCTCTACCTTTTGCTTTAGTCTTGCACCACTCTGAACTTTTTTGGTTATCTATTGGTCTTCAAATTTGCTATTATTTATTTTTTAATACTCCAGATTCATCTAGTTAATTTTTTTTTATCTTCCACCATTTTTAGAGGCTTTTCAAGATGTGTACTAACCCAATTTTCTTTCCTGCTGAAGGATTCTTAAACCACAAATCACAGCACCCTTAAAGCCTGTCCCTGGACACAAGTTACAAAATTATAAAGGTCAGAGACTCTTTTTTTCTATGCTCTGTAGCCTTGTACCACTTCAGGTAACTGAACTGAAATAGTGGGCATTCAGTACATTTTAATCAAAATTATATCCCAACTTTTGTAACATCTACTATCAATTTTTCCTCTATTCACAATTTTCAATTCAAAATCATTCCATTGTCCTCAAAACCAAGATTTTTCTCCTCATCCCAATAACTTTCAGCAGAATGGGAGCAATCTTCCAATTGAATTACTGCAAAACTCTTGAGACCCCTAGTAATTAGGTGTCTGAACATTATTACTCCAAATGTATTTTCTTGTATGTGTAGGTAAAAGTAGCTTGTTTTATTTACTGCTATAGAGCTTTAACTGGTACAAGACTTTTATCTATCAATATTAAATTGAAATATACACAAAAAATACTAGAAAAGCAAAATGAAAAAAATAAATTTCAGTATAATCTATTCTTCCCATTTCTCTCACATCAGGAGTTTGAATATAGTGTGATTACTGCATGATAAACATAGCATTCATTTTAAATTACTCAATAGGAATATACATTACTACATGCCCGATAAATATATAAAATCTTTCAGATTATACTTGTTTTAGTTTGCTAATGCTGCCGGAATGCAATATACCAGAAATGGAATGGCATTTACAAAGGGAATTTATTAAGTGATAAGTTTACAGTTCTAAGGCCATAAAACTGTCCAAACTAAGGCATCAAGAGAAAGATACCTTGATTCAAGTAAGGCTGATATCTGTCACATAGGAAGGCATGTGGATGGCATCTGCATTCTCTCCTGGCTTCTGGCTTCAAATGTCTCTCTCAGCCCCTGTGATTCCTTTTGGCTTCTGGCTTGCTTAGTATCTCTTTGGAAGGCACATGGTGATGTCTGCTGGGCTCTGCATCTCCAAACTTCCATTTCAAGGTGTCTGTTCTCTCTGTTGGCACCCCAAACATCTCCAAATGTCTGTGTCTATGTCGCTTCTGGTTTCTGTCTTAGCTTCTGTTGGCTCTCTCAGCTCCTGAATTCTCCTGGGGCTGCTGCATTTCCAATTCTTTGTGTCTGCATCTGCATCTGCGGTTTCTCCAAAATGCTCCCCTTTTAAAGAGCTCCAGTAAACTAATGAAGACCCACACTGAATGAGTGAAGTCACATCTCCACCTAACCAAAGGAGCACACCCACAATTGGGTGTGTAACATCTCCATGGAAACAATCTAATAAAGCTTCTACCATAAACAATAGGATTGGCCCCAAAAGACTGGACCAGAATAGTGAAAATCCTAATACATGCCAGATTTATTAATACGAATATATCATTGAAACAAACAACACATCAACCCTGCTTCCTGAGCACCCACATGCTTTTCTGGGGTGCATAACAGTTTCAAATTAGCACAATATTGCTTTAACTTGGAGAAAGAAAAATGCAAAAGACATACCAGTTATAATTTTTCAAACATGAAATTTGCGTATTTTCCTATCAATCTAATATACATCAACCCTTTGGTCCTCTATATAATTGTTTGTAAACAGGGTACCAAAACATTAATATCTGCATTTTGGAATATTATTATGCTATGGTCAGAGTGATTTTTTCTAGGATGTCCTACACATTTAATAGTGAAAATCCTAATAGATGCCACTGATTTATTAATACAAACATATCATTGAAACAAATAGTAGTCAGTTGTTACATTCTTACATTTGCAATCATCAGCTGAAAATGTGAATCTCTCATTTGATATTGGCATTTGATATTAGGAAAAACTTTTACATCTTAGATGTCATAGAAGATAAAATACCAGCACATTCCACATATAAAATGAAATATCACATTCATTGTAAAGTTACATTAGCAAGGATGGAGAAATATAGTATCAAAATCATGATTAAATTAAAAACAACATAAATTTAAATGGAGAATCAGGGGCTCAGAGGGATGGTGTTGTGAATTTAAATATATTAATGATCTTGACTATCAAAAAATGTCAGTACATTGACCACAATTAGAAAGAAAAGAAATTGAGAAAAACGTTTTAGGTGGTTTGAAGCTGTTCTGTACCTCAGAAAAGGCCATGTTCTTTTAATCCATTCCTGTGGGTGTAGACTTATTGTAGATGGGACTTTTTATTAGGTTGTTCCAATTGAGATGTGACCTGCCTCATTCAGGGTGGGATTGACCCTCTTGCTAGTGTGCTTTATACAAGGACATACAAAAGTTAAGAGATGAAATCTAGAAAAGCTCATGAAAAAACCCAGATAAGTTTAGAGAAAAAAGCCTCAGCGAAGTTGAGAGGAAGCCACTGAAACAAGGAGAGGTAACGAAACCCAGGAAGAAAGGACCAGCAGACATCATCATGTATTTGGCATGTGACAGAGGCCCCCCAGATGTTGGCAACCTGCCTTCAAAGTTCAGGTATCATCTTGTTAATGCCTTGGAATGGACATTCACAGCCTAAGAATGGTAAATTTGTAACCTAATAAATCGTCATTGTAAAGGCCAACCCATTTCTGGTATATTGTATTCCAGCAGCTTTAGCAAACCCAAACACAAGTTTTTCTAAAAAGCGACAACCAGCCATGTTTGTGAAGACATGATATGGACCGGTGTGATGCCAGGAGGGTAGGCACTTCTGATAAAAATCCAGTGCAGGTGCTGCTTTGGTGGATATCAGGTTGAGGCAGATTGAGGCTTGGTCTCTGATTCCCAGCTTCATCACTTGTGCTGGGGAAAGAAACTAGCTTCTACTCTCACTGCACCTCTCTTATCATTGTCAGCCACCATTAGTTTTGGATACTCCACTAAACACCACATCAACCCTGCTTCCTGAGTCCGCATACTAAAGGTGTCCACCTGCAGTCTAGCAGTTCCCAGGAAAATGGAATTTAAAGACTTTGTGTCTTCCACCTTTAAATGTGTTTGTCCCTAACTTGATTATTGTGCATTGGTCATATTGGCAGCTTGTGATCAAGAAGGCAAATAAATTGCATTGAGCATTCAAACTAGAGTCATGTCAGATCTGCTCTCAAGTGCTGAATTTACTTTCAATTTCAATCTGTTTTTGGTCTTTTACAAATACATTTATGACAGGTGGTTAGGAATGAGGTAAGTTACTATGAAAAATGAAGATTGAAAACATGATACAGTATGGAGTTAATTTGATATATAAGATATAGTTTCATTTCCACATGTTCAAATTTAGGAGATCATATTTTCTCATGCAGTATTTCTGCATAAAGTTAACGTGAATAGTTAAATATGAACACATCTATTTTTGGAAGAATGTCTATCCCTGTATTATAACAATCATCCCACTTTGATAACTTCCCCCAAAATCCATATCCTGAGGGCTCTTTCAGCAATGAAGAAGCCTTTCAGCTCAGAGCTGTTATCTTGGCTCAAACTGCTGATAGCTCTGCTTGCAATGAAAAGCTACTGCCAGGAAAAAGCATGTAGTGGTCTTGAAGCTTAAACTCCACTGGTAAATAGAAGCCTATTTTGTGAGAAAGACTGTGGGAAAAGATTGCAGGCAGTAGATAGGAAAAGTCTTATCTTCATGAAACTAAGTTTTACAAAAGAACATGGAAAGCTATAGCATATTGTCCTTCCTTTGTTGTATCTTTGGATTAACAGTCCTAGATATCTACCTCAAATTAAACCTCCTTTTATAGTTTGAAGATATTACAGCTTGATGATTCTGAAAATATTTTATATAGTTTTTGCTTCTTCTGAGATCCACCCACAAACTGTGCAGGACTCCCTGCTGCTGCTTAATGGCAGGCATTCTTACTAGAATTTCTTAAGGAAGAAATTGAAAAGAATATCAAATGATTCATCATCACATTATCTGCCTGCTGTCTATCACTTATGTTCAGGGGCACTATTTTTGTCTTCTAACATTTGAAACTTTGAAAAGATAGATGGGGTTTTGTTCCCAAATCTGTAAAAGCATTTAAAGAATGATTTGCCAAGTATTATCATCTAAGAATTCTCTGTAGCCGTTTCAATAAACCTATAAATATTTGCAGAACATGTATTATATGTTAGTTCTGACATAGGAATTATTAGAGATTAAAACAACAAAACTAATAACAAGACTAATTCCCTAATTTGAAGAACTTGAAATCAAGTGGTAAAGATGATACAGGTCTCCAAACAAAAGAAATACTATGTATTAGGTATTAAGTATTAGAATGTTTAAAGTAATTATGCATAAGAATATAGTGGAGAAAAAATCAACAAAGCAAAGCAAAATCAACAAAAACTAAAACAGTAAGATGAAACCATCAGGGAGGGATGGATAGCTGAGCATGTACTTGAGAATGGATATAACCTTAGAAGGGATGGGTCACATGGATAGATATTTTAAATTGGAAGAACCTGAGAGATAAGGAAGTTAGCATAAACTCAAATAAATAATCTCTTGTGTGAATACTATGTGCAGGCTTCGAGAATCAATACACAGAGGCACAGGTCATATGACAACCTAGTGGGAAAGGATGTTTTAAAACAGTAGGTACATTTTAGTATGCGTCACTTCCTCTGATTACAGTAAATAAAACACACCATAAAATCACACCATAGAGGGATTAACACAGACTGAGGAAGTAAAATAAATCTCAAGGTGAATAAGATACAAGGAAAAGTTTTATATGATTAATAAAGGTTTCCTTAGAAAATCCTTGAAGTTTTAGTTTCTGGAAGTAAGCACAATTCCAGAAGCAGAGTGATATGCTAGAGTATGAGTTTGAAGGGCATTGATGAGACAAAACTGGATCATGGGGCATTCTGAGCATTGGGATAATGGAGTAGGCAGTAAAGAGTAAGAGCTGGTAATCAGGTGATGAATTCATTTAATGTCATTCTAAAGTATTTTAATTTTATCTTGAATATGTTTGAGAGCCTCCGATGAACTTTAATAAGAAGATTGCTATTTTTATCTTGAAGACAAGTGACTCTTCTTTATCTTTTCCTTCTCTATTCCAAGTATTTTTCAGTAATACTCTCCTTATGCATATTCTGAGATAGATATGGATATTAAATTGGGCCTGAAAAGTTATTCTTTGAGTATAATTTAGGACAATATTAAAATGAAGTGAGTAGGATTAAAGGATGTTAACTTTTTCATTGGGAAGGTAACATCCAATCAGGGAAAATAAATGATAAAAAGGAAGTTTTTAAGATTATTTAAGACAAAACAGGATAAAGATGGAGTATTGTCTTGTAGAAGGGGAAAGTTTAAAGAATGACATAAAAAAAATGGAGAAAACCTTTAGAATTGTCATTCTTCACACATTTTACTAGAGACCTCCAAATTGAAAGTGCAATATTAAAATAACACCATTAGCAACTTTATTCATGATTCTCTATTACCGAGTCTGTAAATTTTTTTCAAAGAAAACCATTTGGAGAATATGTCTAATCCAGCATCATATTTTCTTTAACAATAATTTATTCTAGAAAACAATTAGCACTTACTTTTTTTCAGGTAGGTGGGTTTCTGTGCTCCTGACAATGGTTTACACTGCTTAAAATACATTTGGAGAGAAAGAATATATTTACTATCAATTTAGCTTGGTTATTTCTTAGAAAATGTTTTTATCTGTTTTTCAGATGGGCTATTTAAACCCATAATCTCCATGCAGCATTAAAGCTATATAAAAAGGTAACCAAGGGAAAAGATGATGCAAAAGATATGAAAATCACTGATAACTAGGTGCCCATTTACTCCTTAGAGTACTTTCTAGAATCTCAGAGCTGGTGTAAAATATAGGGCCATGTCCAAAGTGACACAGGAAAATTCAAATATATGGAAATTAACACTCATTTTTTCACTTATTAGTAGAAAGAAGAAATTGAACTGAGGGATTGCAGAGGCAGAGATTTCTTGTCAAGATATTTGCAGAAAGAAAATTAAATCATAGAATTTTAAGTATGTAATCTCTTCCTGCATAATCTAGACTGCCAACATTGAATCTCATGGATTAGTCAGCTGGGGAAACAATGAATGTGCTTTGCTTTGATAATCTTTTTATAATTAAGCATGTCAATAGATAGTATTATAGCTATTGTGAATCCTTCCTTCTCATCGGAGAAGACAATGGCAAGATTACTCATTCTCCTAATTTATGAGGATAATTATGAAATTTTGGAACATGAAAGAGCCCAACATATGGCTACATATCTTCAAATCTATATATAGATGCATATTTAGAAACAATACATGATTAATTTTAAAGCATTTCAGGAAAATAATATGATTGCATTACATTATTCTTAAAAAATTTTAGCAAAATGTGCCTTATTCACAATGGGTAAGAAAATATTTGTTGATACATAATTTCTTCAAATATTGAGCACTGACTTCTCTTTAAAATTACTTAAAAGCAACATTTTTACATTCTACAATAATTAAGGAAGATTTTAAGGGAACTTATTTTAGTTAAGGAAAATCAATTGGTATTGGAATATATTTATAATTAAGCATAAGTAAGATATAATTTTAATGATAAGACAAACTAAGAGCTATAATTCCTACAAAGATAATACATAAAGTTTTCATTTATGCATCATTTTATAAAGTCAAATTCATTCACGTTGAGCAAAAAATATATATATATTTTTCATTTGAGTGTAAACATCTCCCTCTTCTGGAAATTTTACTAAATTCAAGAAGCTAAAGATTTCATTGAAAAAGCTAGAAACAATTTTAGCTCAGATAAGATATATGTATAAACTGATCAATATGCTTTAAATGTAGTGTATCCCAGCTTTGAGATTCTATACAATAGATATTTTATTCATTTAATGTGTAGGTGCTCAGTACTTACAATTTTCCCTCTGTTTTAATATTATAATATTTAAAGTGAACAATTAAACCAAATTAATGCAAAATAATTCAAATATGCTGAGTACTTTCTTCTATTCCTCTATCTGAAATTTCAAGACCTCTGAAAAACAGTATGAATTAAAATAGTGGCTGTGAGATCTAAGTTTTCATAATTTGGGGAAAGTTTGTGTTCCTTAACTAAAAGTTACTCATGTCAAAATTACTTTGAATAAAATATTTTCAAGTAAAAATCTATATTATTATCCTTGGAAACCTTAAAAGAATTCCTGATATGCATTTGTAGGCCCTCCTGACAATTTAAATGTATTGATGTGTTAATGCAACCCCAAATAAAGTCTAAAAAATGCAAAAATCATTTTAGAAACAACTTATGGTTGCTCCCATATGCATGTATGATATGCCATATTATGGTTTAAGTCACTGTCATAGTTTTGTAAAAATATGCAAAGATAATATCTATAAAAACACTGGCTTAGAAACTTGAAATTAAATGATTGTAGGGTTGACCAGCCTTGACCAATCCTTGACAGACAAACACAAGTAACATGATGCAAATTGGGGAGAAGCATCCTTTCTGTAAAGGCCTGTTGGGCTAAGAGGTGATGCTTTAGAGCTAGCCAATGAGAAATTAGACACCTCAGGAAGGGACTTCCCAAGAGTGACAGCTGAAATAAGACAATGCAGCTTAGATACCCAACCAGAAAAATTTCATCATTTGCTGACACTTTTACCCTAAATCAGATTTCCCTTTTCATTTCCTCAGAAGTTTGGCAGTGCCCAATTTGTACATTGTGTATTCCCCAAATGAACTTTAACAAATTTTAATTGCCTCAGTTTGTCTTTTACAATGTACATGTCTTAAATGTTAAGGAAATGTAAAAATATCTTTTCTATTTGTAAAATAGAAGTGGAATAACCTACCTTTGGAAAATTTTATCAGTAGACACAGTTTTAAAATTCTTTTTAATACCGTTTCTTAAAAGTGGGTCACTAATTTATGAAAGATAGCAATTAGATAGCTCTAGCAGTAAATGAAGGAAGAAGGTTATTGTGTTCAAGAAGACACATTTGTCAGTATTTGATCCAACCTTCTCAATTAATTCTTAAGGAGGTGCTAATTCATATTTCTCAATCAAACTGAACTTCTGAACAAAGGAAATTTTGCTTAAAGGAAATATTTAGGAGGATCTTGTTTTATACTTTCATCAAAAAAATCAAAGTTGTGGTGATGAATAAGTCATAAACCTTGAAAAGAGATATTAGAATAGCTTTTGCCACAGATATAAAGTATTCTGGAGTGTGACACCAATCTTAGAAGACAAAGCATTTCATCCTTAAGCTGTTCCAGAAGCAAAGTCATCAAATAATTCATGCACTTGGAGCAGAACATTTGCTAGGCATTTAATATTAGTATCTTCTGTACAATGGTATTTTTATCTTGGACATGGAAGTATGACTGCACAGTTTGCTTCAGAGCAGAATTCTGAAATATTCTGGTTGAAGAAATCCATGGTGTTAACTGAAATCCAATCACTGAAGTCCTTTCCCTTGGGAAACATAGCAGCTTCCCACTTCCTGGAATTGCCTCTGTGTTTTAAGAGTTCATATTGATGAGAACCTTTAGGTATATGCTGTTTTGCTTAAATGTTTTAGAAAAACAGTTACTGAAAATGAAGTTCTTCTTTTCTTGGAAGGAACAGATGGATGGATACTCCCAAGAAGTCTCTGGAAGGCCAGGCAGGCGCTGTTTCAACAAGGGTCCAACTGGTGCAGTTTGCTGCACCTGCATCACCATCTCAGAATCTAAATGCAAAACCAGCTACACTCAAGAACTTGATTCTAATTTCAGTATGAAATATTTCATTCAAAGATATATATATGTCATCAATAGAGAATAATATACCAAATGTCATTTGCTTTTGGCCCAATTTAAGAAATAAAATTGATAGCCTGTACTCCTCTTTCTATTCAGCCCTCTCTCCCCCAAAAAGTGTCTGGTCATTATAATTCAAGAGAAACAGTAAGCTTGTTGAATAGTAGATAACAAGATTCATGAAAGAATAGAGATTCTGGGTAATAGTGACCCTTTAAAGGAGGTTTTAACATAATTGCAGATTTAAAATATCCTTTACTTTATGGGTAATCATTTTTCACAAGCCTATAAACAAACCACTTTTGAACAATCCTTCTGTTTGAGTGACACCAGTGAGGGCTATGTGGATATTTAGTCTGTTATAGGATATGTCAGTGACATACTGGCATTGGTAGAATGAGAAGTTTTTCCTAATTTTCAAAATTATTGTATATGTATGTATTGATAGTAGTAATCAGAAGACATTAGAACCTATAAAATGTTGGTTAACCTGTAGAAATAGAATAGTTGATGCTATACCTCCACAGAGTATTAAAATTTGGCACTAGGAAAGTGAAACTTAAAATACAGTTTTAAATCGGGACAACAAAGTCAAAACAGATGACTGCATTAAATTCACAACGTTTTTAAAAGTAAAATGTGAGTATTTGTTAAGCATTATTTTAAAAAATCTTTACAATAAAGTATCGAGGGCAAGATACTATTAAGTAGATTTGTTGTTATATTGTTGCTAAATAGTAGTTTCTAGTAACAAATGTTAAGACTGGAATTTTTAAACAAATTTTAATATTCTCTAATGTCATATGAATTTTTACCACAATATGAGTACCTTTAGTATAATTTACCTGAGTTTATAGGAAATGATTTATATAGGTAAAGATTCTCCAAATTCTTCTCTCTGTGACTAGGTTACCATAAATGAGCTCATGACTCTATAGACTCTGCAGTGACTTATTTCTATAAACCTCGTGTCTTAAGTTTCTGGTCATCTTCACAGCTGCAATCAGGACATGATTTACTGAACTTTTATGTCCATCATTCTTAACTTTGTCCAATGTGTGCAGGACAGTGCAAGGACATTTTCTGTTATTTATCATCTGTTATAGTCTATAACTTTTTGTGACAGAGTAAAGTAGTTAAATCTGTCAGAAAGAAGGAAAAAAAAACTATCTCCCTATTAAAATGTTGAAAATATGCGTGCTCTGAGGCAAACAATAAGTACTTTGAAAGAGTAAGTTTTAGTTTGTAATGGAAATAAGCATTTCATTTTATTTTTATGACTTTTCATTTTTAAACTTAGATGATGAATGCTGATAAAAAAAAAAGAAAAGCTTTATTTTTTCAGATGAGTTTTACTTTCCTCAAGGTCAGAGAGGCCAACTCAGTCTTTTTCTACATTTGAACTAACAATTTTAATGTTTTTTTTTTTTTTTAATTTGCATATGGGCAGGAGGCACCAGGGATCGGACTCCAGACCTCCAGCACGGCAGGTCGGAGCTCTGCCTGCTGAGCCACGGCAGCTGCCCAGAACTAACAATTTTTAAGGAAATAGACCAGTAAAAAAAGCAGGCTCTGTCCCTAATGAGACAAATGGTGGGAACAAAATAAAACCATGAGAAAAAGTTTCTCTGGTCCTGAAGGGGACTGCTGTAGAAAACATTGGTTTTCTAGATGACACAGTTAGATAAAACCTTTGCTAGGAGCCCAGCAGGAACCAAGCCTTAGTATTCAAAGCTTTCATAATATTTCAGTAATTACAAGAAGCATCAATCCAATAGTAAACTGCTCAGTCTATATTGCTATATGTCATGGAAAGAATGGGATTTTGAGAAAGCAAGCAAATTAACTGAAGATTTACTTTTCTCACTACTTCAAAATGCATGTGATTTTTCATGTTTTTAATAGTCATGGTAGAAACTGAAGAATTCATCATTACTGTAAATTACAGAATTTCAAAATAAACAATACCCTCATTCCTATTCTGAAATATGTGTAATTATCTTAGGCACATTTGATCTTATCTCTAAGAACTATCTGAGGGAAACAGCAACATGTTCCTATTTAAAACAATAAACAAAAAGATAGGACTTTTATTGTCTATTTTGTTCATCTGGCTGTTTTTAATAAAACTATGATTAAGTAGAAAAGTCCCATGTTACAAATCTGGAAAATTTCCTTGTTATAAATCTCCAGAGAATGATTTTAATTAGAGAAATTTGATGGTTGATAGAACCTTATTTACCAATATAAAATGGAAATGTGATGGATACTTGCATTCTTGGAACTGAAGGACCTAATTAAGATGACATTTTGTCCTAGGGAAACTTGCAAAGAAACTTCAACAAGGAACACCTGCTGCTAATCAGGTGTGGTAGATATTCTTGACAAAGAATTCTTAGCAGACTCTTTATATTGGTTGGATCACTTTGTACTGTCTTCTCACAGCAATCGGATCCCTTTATACTACCTTCACATAGGAATTACTGCTATTGACTTACTGGATTGCAATTATTTAGGAGAATTCTGTGTCTTTTGTTAGATCACGACCTTTACATCAAAAGACTTAGTTTTACTCATCCTTACATCCCCATCATCTAACACAATATACATCAGAATTTCAGTGGTCTAACTATTAAATTACTAATTTACTCACTCTTGACCTCATTCAAAAAATGACAACATGAAGAAAGGGCAATTAGGAGAAAGAAAACCTTGATATTACTCCATACACTGGTAAAAAGTAGTCTAAGGACATATCCTCTCTAACTTATACTGCAATGATCCTGAGGGGAAATTCTACCACAGTAGATTGCTATAGTTCTTCTAAAGATAACATTTCCAAATTTAAAACCACCATGTAAACAACACAATAAATGTTATAGTCAGTGAATATGGAAGTTGATTTTCCAGGCCAGAAAGACATTCCAAGGCCAGCAGCATGGCGACTCTGCTCTGAGCAGTGGCTTCTTCTAGCTTCCTACAACTCTAAGGTCTTGATCCACACCGTGGTTGACCTTGGGCCTGGGATGAACCAAAATTTTCCGTTTTGGTCCCAGCCCACAGGTTGAAAAATGCCCTGATTAATTACCTTCTCTGTGACAGTGAGCAGCCCACTTGTAAATATTGTCCTTGTCTGAGGACCCCCCCTAGGTCTCCTGGTCACAGGATTGTCTTTAAATAATAAAAGGTAGTTTTGACTTTAAATAAAAAGAGTAGACGCAGAGCATATTATAGTTCAAATCCAACATCCTAACTATTCAAGGAAATGTCTACCTAGATCAACAATGAATATAAATTGATAAAGGAAAAGTTTTCTTTTGTACAAGAACTATATTTATCATAAAATTATAAAGAGATACTCAATGTAGACATAAAGCAGAGAGGGTTTGTCTTCAAATTCTTATAAACTTATCTCATAACCTAGTCTTTTTATACATGCAATTAAATTGTATCATTTTTGGAGAATTTTGCATTTTATACTTATTGTTGCTTTACTCATTCATCTCTCCCAATATGAAATAAACTCTTGCCACTATTCTGCTTATCAAAGACATGCAGTCTATAGCAATATCCTACTCGTCATTCAATCATTCAACATGACATCAAAAATAAAATTGTAAATTAAGTTAATTGTGGTTTCAATAGGTTAGAGTTCTCTTACCCAGAGACCCTTGACTATAAATAATCAATCCTCAGAAATAGCTTATTTGCCAAGATTTGTTTTTATTTCACATCAACACCTGTTATTTATCTTGTTATTCATTTTACATAATTTTCCCACTAACCGCAATGTTACTCATGAGCAAAAATTTATTCCCCAAACCATTTTGTTATTACCAACTGATAAACACATAGGAAAACTTGAAATTTCACTTACCATGGTAGTCGTTCAGGCCATAATTTGTGCTAATTCTATCTACTTGTTTCAATTAAGAAAAACTGTTATATAAATAAAGCATGATTAAACAACAAATGGATTTATCCATACAAATAATGACTATATAAGATAAAAAGCAACTTTGAGATTCAAAATTATTTGAGATTTTAAAATAATAAAATAAAAATGTTTTTCTCTTCACATTCTTGTAAAATTTACAGCTGTAAAAAGGACCTCTTTGCCTACTTCAAAGGGTGATTTTTTTTCTACAATTATAATCAGCCTGTTTTTTAAATTAATTAACTATATGTAAACTAACAGTGATAATTAAACAAGTAAAATTAATGTATGTTCAACTATGCTATTTAAGAAGATATGTTTTTAAATTGATATATACTAAAATGCATTTTTCAGATGCCCTTTACCAGTTTGAAATGCCATCTTGAACTTCATGTTTCACAGATAAGAGTTTTTGGTATGTGAACATAATCTAATGAAGAATACTAAAGGTAATTCACATAGACATATGTATTACATATTTTAAAATAACTATATAACAAAATAAAATTTCTTTTCTCCAAATACTATTAGACACCTTGTAGAGAAATATAAACCTTCGTTTTCTATTTATCATCTCCTATAATCTTTTAATATCAAGGAGAAAATAAGTTAATCTTACTATTACAAGAGAAAATTTCTAAGAGTAAGATGTGACAAAGTCTGCATATATTTTAGCTGAAACAAGTCTGCACTTACGTATATTTTTTAATATATGAAGATTTAAAACTAACACTATTATTAATATTGGTATTCTATTTTGTTGATGAAATATTATACATAGTGCACTGCACTAACCCCACATAACAACCCATGTCTTTAGAATTCATATAGGATCGGTCTTATTAATTGACTTGTATCATATGTATTTAAGAATCAATGCATGTTCTTCCTATTTTGGGATTACTGTCATTAGAAGTTGACCTTCTCTTGGGGTAAAGTGAGCACAATTGACAATTGTTTAGCTTGATGCTCTAATGAATTATATTTTTCTATTTATGAAATATAACTTAGTTTTATTTCTTTTTATTTAACTCTATTCTATTTTACTTGGTGCTTCAGACAGCAGTAATGTGTGTGTGTATGCGTGTGGTTTAGTGTGAGCACATAAGCAGAAAATTGTGGATTGGTTCATGAAGATGATAATGGGGACTTGAAGCGATAGAGAATAAATGATGGGCTATATCAGCTTGAAGATCTGAGTGTGTTTTATGTCTTCCCTAGTCACAGATAGAAAAACAAACTAATTACTCAGAGAAAAAAGGCATGATAAAGGTATTTATGAAGCTATTAGTTAGGGTTATATCCTAGCCATTTAATAAATATGTAATCGTGCATGAATTAAGTTCTCTGAGGTCAGTTTCATCATCTGTAAATTAAATTATTGGTTTCAGATGTCTTGAAGTAGTACCCCAAATCTACTCAATCAATAAGATTTTACCCACAATCTAATCTTATAGCCAATATCCCTGCCATATTTCATCAAGCATCTCTTAAGAAATACATACAGTTGCCACAAATTACTATGTGAGAATAAAGGAGGACAAAAACAAATAGTGCTGGCTCAGAATCTCATAAAATATTAAGTGTGGCATTTAAGGTAGTCCTGAAGCTTAGTTATGTAAAACTAAGAGTATAGATATAAAAGAAAGATAGAGAGAGAGAGAATATTGAAGAAGGAAACCATGCTCTAAACAACCAAGTAGTAAAGAATGCCGCAAAAAGAAAGAATGGAAGAGAAAGTACTTGTGCTTTTTAATGTGGCAGATGTGTTAATTAGGGACACCAGGAAAGAAAGAGAGAAGGTGGCAACTTGGAGGTAATATAGCACTTGGCAGTCAGGCATAGTGTCTCCATATTCCTTACCCTTTTCCTCAGCAGTAGCAGACTCTGTATCAAAGAAGTATGTCCATTTTAAGCATTTACTTCCCATTCTCTATCCTCCTCCACACCCTCATAACCTATATTCTAGAGTATGATTCCATGAGTTTGCTTATTCTAATTATTTCAAATCAGTGAGATCATACAATATTTGTCCATTTGTGTCTGGCTTATTTCTTTCAACATAATGTTTTCAAAGTTCATCCATGTTGTTGCATGTATCATTTTATTATATAATATTCTATTGTCTGTATATACATTTTATTTATTCATTTTTTGGTTGATGGATACTTGGATTGCTTCCAACTTTTGTCAATTGTGAATAATGCTTCTATGAACATGAGTGTGAAAATATCTGTTAGAGTTCTTGCTTTCATTTCTTTCGGTATATACCTAATAGGGATGCTGCTGGGACACATGACACCTCCATACTTTGTTTTCTAAGGCATTGCCAAAGTGTCTTCCATAGAAGCCGCACCATTTCACATTGCCACCAGAAATAAATGAATGTTCCTATTTCTCTGCATCTTCTCCAACACTTGTTATTTTCCAATTTTTTAATAGCAGCCATTCTAATGTGTGTGAAATAATGTCATTGTGGTTTTGATTTTGCATTTTCTTGATGACTAATGATATTGAGCATCTTTCCATGTGCTTGGAAATATAATGGATGGTGGTGACAGTAGTACAACATTGTGAATGTAATTAATAGCACTGAAATATATATTCGAAGTGATTCAATGGGAAATGTTTGATTGTATATGTTAGTGAAATAAACTTTTTAAAAAATATTTAAGAAGCATACGGCATTGCATCCATTGGTGTAAATTTCCAGAGAGAGACCTAAAGTAGTCTTGCAAGAGAATATCTACTTATGCTCCTCAAGAAGGAAGAAGTCACGCACTTGCCCACTTGTATTTCACCAAACAGGAGGACATTACACCACTTACTCAAAAAAAAATTAAAAGCTGTTCTAAAGAAATAATATGCTGCTTAGACACAACGACCAAGGATTTTCATAAAGTTTAGCACAAAGGTGAAATGTAACTCACAGAATCAAGAATTATTGTATATTTAAGGAAAGAATACACGTGGAAATTTAAATTAGAGCAAGTAAAGGGAGGAAAAAACACAACAGCATTGGAATAAGCATTACCCTTATACTAAGAATTTTGAGAGGAGTCTGTAGAGATAGAATCCAAAGACCATGAAAATTAAAAATACGAGCACTGAGATAAAAATAATATAAATTGGAAGAAATGCAGAATGAAATCAACTGACATATAACTTTAAATAAATAATTTTGATAACTGATTAAATGGATATTTTTCTAGAAAAAAATAAAAAATGACAGGCTGTAATAGATGCATGATAAACTAGGAACTCAAAACAAACAGAATTTTTTTTCCTATTTTGATCATTCAGTTCTACATATATAATCAGTAATTCACAATATCTTCACATAGTTGCATATTCATCATCATTTTTGAAGTTTCCCAAAACAAAAGGTATTGTGTTAGATTGTTTCATATGCAAAGTCTACCACCTCTTCAAATAAGAATTTTTTCTAAACTTACACAATTTATTACACACATGGAGTCATCATCAATCTACCCTAGCCTTGAAACAGCTCACACAAGAGAGGAAAACTCTAAACTAATCTCATTTATGGGATATATTACTGTTACAGATAAAAAAATAATACTTAAAATCAAATATAGTGACAGAAAGATGGCAGAATAGGATAGGTCAAGTTCACACCTGCTCTAAGGAACAGCTAGAGAAGGATGAGAAGGAAACTGGGACAATGATTTCAGGGTGTAGGTGACCTGAGAGGATCTTCTACACCACATAGGGAAGCTGTGGTTGAAAAAGCTGAGGAATTGAGATGCAGAGAACTGGAGGCCATTCAGCTAGTGTAAACAGCCTAGTGTACCCATTTTCAAGAGACCCAGAGCACAGGGAAACAGGGACAAGAAAGTAAGCCAAGCTGCTTTCCTTGAATGCACTACCCTCACATGTGCTGCCCACTCACCGCCCCGCCCCGGTCCCATAACTACCCCCACATCCCATGAACCTAAACCCCATCACCTGCCCCCTCTACTGTGTTCCAAGCACTCCCTCCAGAATCCATACTCTTCGTGACCCCACCTCACACCCTCACCCTGTGAGCATGCACTCTTGCCCCAGACAGACTCACGTCTCTCACACAAGTGCAAAGTTTCACCCCACGCCCTCTGGAGACCTGTGCACCAGTGCCCAGCCCCTTAACCTCCACCTCCTCCTCCCTGCAATTGCCTGCGCATTCAGCCCATGGGCAATCATTTTCACATCCAGGTCACACCTACCCCCAGCCTATACATTTGGGCTCTGCCCACCCTGAGCTCTATACATGTATACATCAGTGAAAAGAGCTCCAGATACTCACATGTGCACATGCATACCCAAGCCATGCTTCCCCAGCTCTGAGCTAGTGTTGACCTGCTCATCTGGCCACAGATGTCCCCATTCCAAGCAAGCACAACCAGCCAGGTGCCACTGAGTTCTGCCCATGCACACACCAGGGCTCTGCCCCCTAGACCTGCGCATACCAGGGCCATGCCCCACAGACCTACACAAGCTCACAGTCACATCCTCCCTGCCAGTGCCTATGCATCCACATACCAAAGTCTTTACCCTTGTACCCCAACTTCTTGCCCCTCACACGAGCACACCCTTGCCCCTACCCCTGGCAGAAGCACCCTGCTCTCACACCTGGAAGGTGCTCATGTGTGCATCTGTGCTACATATTGTCCACTGCACACACGTGTAGCCCTGCCCCAAACCATCAGCACCTGCACGCCTGTGCCAGAGCCCTCCCCACCCAACATCACCCACCCCTGACCTGTGTCCTACAATCCCTGTGACCTGTGACATGCCTGTAACACTCGCACATCTGCATCCTTGGCCCCCTTAATCCCTCCACCTGCTCAAGGACCTAGTTACCAAAGTCATCTGGAAGGGAAAGAGACCCTGAATAGCTAAAAGTAACCTAAAAATAGAAGAACAAAGTGGAAGGATTAACACTTCCTGATTTTAAACGTATTAAAAAGCCACAGTGGTAAAACAGCATGGTACTGGCAGAAATTTAGAAGTACTGACCGATGCAATCCAATTGAGAGTGCAGAAATAGACTACCAAATCCACTGAACTGGGACAAAATAGCCTTTTCAATAAACAGGCATTGGAAAACTGGCTATCAATAGCCAAAAGAATTAAAGAAGACCATTACCTTAAACCCTATGCAAAAATTAACTCATAGTGGATCAAGCACATAAATATAAGAACCAGTACCATAAAGCTTCTAGAAGAAAATGTAGGAAAACATCTTCAAGAACTAGTAATGGGTGGTAGCTTCCTAAACTTTACACTCAAAGCACAAGCAGCAAAAGAAAAAAAATTGATAAATGGGAACTCCTGAAAGTCAAATTATTTTTGCACCTCAAAAAACTTTGTCAAGAAGTTGAAGAGACAGCCAACTCAATGGGAGAAAATATTTGGAACTCACACATCAGATAAAGGTTTAATATCCTATGTACATAAAGAAATCATACAGCTCAACAACAAAAGAACAAGTAACCCAATTTTAAAGTGAACTAAAGATATGAATAGACATTCGTCTGAAAAACAAATACAGATGACTAAAAAGCAGATGAAGAGATGTTCATTCTCATTAGCTATAAGGGAAATGCAAATGAAGATCGCAATGAGATACCAATTCACTCCTATAAGAGTGGCTGCTATTAAGCCAACAGGAAACTACAAATTTTGGAGAGGATGCAGAGAAATTGGGATACTTAATCCCTGCTAGTGGGAATGTATAATGGTAGGCTGCTATGGAAGACAGTTTGGTGGTTCCTTAAAAAACTAAATATTGAGTTGCCCTATGACCTGGGAAAACCACTACTTGGTATATACCAGAGAGCTGAAAACAGTGACACAAACAGACATTTGCACACCAATGTTCATACCAGCATTATTCACAGTCACCAAAAGATGGAAACAATCCAAGTGCCCATCAACAGATAAATGGATAAACCAAATGTAGTACATACTTAGAATGGAATACTCTGCAGGAGTAAGACAAAATGACATCCTGAACCAAATGAAATGATGGAGGAGCCTTGAGGACATAATGCTGAGTGAAATAAGCCTGATACTAAAAAGGACAGATACTGTATGAATCCACTTTTATAGCCATAGCAAAGGTAAAATCAGAGGTTTATAATACAGAATATAGGGGACCAAGAGATACACAGAAGTTTGAGATGGGTGAACAGCTGGCTAATGAGGTTGAACTTAATTGTAAGTGAATAGATAGAAGTGAAGGCTTTTCACTGGTGGATCTATAAGTAATATTGCCATATTTAATGACATTATCTAAAATTGATGAACTGTTTACTTTGGACATTATACATGAGGACCAGCAGACGGAGGTGGCTGAAAGATGCACTGACTGAGAAGTAGATTGGTGAGCGATGGTGTAAACATATGATCGAATATTGTGCTGCTACAAAATGGAATCTGAACATGCGGGACATTCGGTGAGGTAAAATAAGCCAGAAATGAAAGAATAAATATTGTATGATCTCATTTAGAAAATACTTATAAGAAAACTGGGGCCTGGATTGTAAGCTCTTATCGCAGTCACATTTAGTCTGGAGTGGTAATTGTTTTTTCTGGATTTTTAGGGGCTGTTTTATACGTGAAAAAACTCATATTTAGAGATAAGAACAAAACCATTCAGGTCAGGATTAAAGTAATTCAGAATATAGGCATAAGGAAGACATTGCCTGTGTTTTAGAATTTCACCTACTCTTTAAAACCAAATGAAAAAAGGTTTATTTTGTTCAGAACCTAAATGTTCAGTAGCACATAACCTAACTCAACCTTTCTGGGTAGATCATTTAAACAATCCAAACACAGGGAATCTAGTATAAGAATGAGAGCCTTTAATCCTGTATAGCTTAATGTAATACCTGGATACATCCCAGAGTATATTAAGCAGATACTCAAAAAGTTTTAGCAACATCCCTTGAGGGATGGGAGAAACAATATGGAACTATTAAACTTTACTACTGAGGAAAACCCAGATACTGTGCCAAAAATTAGGGACTCCCAAATCAAAACCCTTGATATTGAACCTTGCTCTTGTGAAGCTTATGGATGTCTTAGCCTTCCTACAGGTATGCCTAAGAGTCACCTCCATAAGACCTCATTTGTTGCTCAGATGCGGCCTCTTTCTCTCTAAGCCCAACTCTGCAAGTGGAACCATTGCCCTCTCCCCTGTGTGGGACATTTTACATCCAGGGATGAAAGTCTCCATGGCAACATGGGAGATGATTCCCAGGGATGAGCCCGGCCCTGACACCAAGGGCTCAACAATGCCATCCTGACCAAAAGGGGGGAAAGAAGTGTAACAAATAAGGTATCAGTGATTGAGAGAGGTCAAATAGAGTTGAGAGGCTACTCTGGAAGTTACTCTTACACAAGCGTCAGTTAGACATTGTTACTATCATAACTTGCCATACCTCAACCAAAACCATTCCTGACAATCCTAAATAATACCTAGGGCATTATATAAGATTCTACAAAGGTTCCATGCACTAGAGTAACTTTCCAGAAATCTATAACCTGCAGATGGGTCCCTGGACCAGATAGGCCCAGAAATGCAGAGGGGGCAGCCTTTCCAGAACATGAACTACTTCCATCCCTCTATCCCACATTATTGGCAGGCCCTTACAACATGAAAAAGATTAGAATGGTCATAACCCAAATACCCCTAAAGTGCAAAAGGTCAAAGGTTATGGTGGAGTTATACAGAGAAGGTTGGGTTTTAACAAATGAGTATGAGTGCTGCATCAGTATATTGATATTTCTTTTAGTCTCCAGTACCTTAGGGCAGCTAGAAATAAAAATCTAAACTTGTGGAATTGGAACCCATATGAAACTCTGAAATCTGTTCTACAACTAATTTTTGCAATGTACTTTGAATTTATTGCTTTTTTATATATATGTCATTTTTGCACAAAAAAAAGAAAAAAAGAGAAAAGGAAGAGTATAATAGAAAAGATAGCATTTAGCAAATGAGCATGACTGCTGAATCTGTACATTGATATTTCTTTTGGTCTCCAGTATCTTGGAGCAACTAGAAGAAAATATGAAAACTCGTGGAACCGTAACCCGTACCAAACTTTAAAGTCCGTTGTATAACTACTTGTTAAAATGTACATGGAGGGCGGTGTGATAGTGGCTCAGTTGTAGAGTTCTCACCTGCATGCTGGAGACCTGCGTTCAATTCCTGGTATCTGCCCATGCCAAAAAAAATAAAATAAAATAAAATACGTACTTTTTGTACGTATGTACAAATGTATTGCTTTTTTGTACATATGTTATTTTTCACAATTAAAAAACATTAAAAAATCCAGCATACTAATCAGATTATAGTTAATCATGACAAAGTAGAATTTATCCATAAAACACAAAGTTAGATACCAAAAATTATATTAAAAAAACTTACTACATTACTCTAATAAGAAAAAAATGTAGTATTAACTTAAAAATTTACCAATCTATTTTTCTGAAAATTTTGCGTGTTCCCTTACTATACCTTAGCCCTATAGCTAGTTCCTTTCCTTCGTGTTGAGATGAGGCAGATGATGTTTTATGGTTGGGGCTTGAGCCAGGACCTTTGGCTTCCACAATCTGTACATTAAGCTTCTGTCTTTCCTATCTATACTCATACCTATGCATTCTGAATAGGAGGTTGGTCATATTCCTGGGTCAGGGGCAAAAGTGTGTGGAGTAGTTCAAATAAATTCTAAATTTCATCTTGAATTGATCACTTTGTTAACAAAATTGTTTCAATAAGACTCCCTAAGAGTCATGATTAAAAAAAAATTGCTGACATTTTATGCCCCCTTAACATTGCTATCTTGGTTTAATACAAACAAAGTAGACTTACATTTAATCATGACACTCATGTAGCCAGATAAGAGAGATAAGAGTTCCTAAATAGCCCAGCATTTTCACCTTACTTTGTTCCACCTTTGTCCAACATGTATCTCTACTATTCTGCCTATTAGGCAATAGGCTAATTCACAAACATAAAATCTGTGGAAAATGAAGATCTATTGTATAATGTTCCAATCTTCCATTTCTCTATTTACTAATTACTTACTTAAAAATGTATTAAAAGACCCAATGTAATGATGGATTTGACATTTTATAATTTTTAAATAGAATTTTATATATTTTAAGGTGTATTTTTAGGTAAATTATATTTATAATTGGTTTATCTTTGCTTAGATCTTATCATTAAGAAATGTGTTAGTCAGAGTCCCAGAAAGAACAGATGACACATTCAAATTAGCAATTTGAAGTTTAATGAAGAAACTATTAAAAGTGTGGGCATTTAACAATGTAGTATTATTGTGTATGCTAATTTTATGGTTTGTTGAACCAGAGGGTAGCCAGTTCATGATGGGTTTGCCTAGTTATTTGGTGTCCCTTGGTCAGGAGTTCAATATCTACCAAGGCTTAGTAGCAAAACATAAACAACCTGTCAACCATAGAATACAGAATTATTTCATGACAGAAGAGTAATAACCTTTTTCTAAAGCCCTATGTGTCTTTCCTGTGTTTTTCCTATGGGGCTTGGCAGAATCTATCTCTTTCAGCCTATTGGAATTTCCAGCATCAGTAGTCTACAGTGACTTAAGATCAAATGGCAGGTTAAATTATTCACAGTCACACCTCAAAACAATAGCACTGTGAGTCATCTGGCTAATGTGTTGGAACAATAGGTCTAAATAATGCATATATTACATCTGAATACAGGACAAATAAATATTTGTATTCTCTATTTGTGGTGAGTTCTTTAACTTAGACTCCAAGGTGTAGCATTTTGTATCTTGCTTTATGGGGAATAAACTAAATTTCCCATGACAAATAAACCCCTAGAAACATGATGGAGATTCAGAAACCTGAAATTATAAGAATAAGAATGACTTGATGTATTAGTTAGGGTTCTCTGGAGAAACAGAATCAACAGGGAACGCTCGCAAATATAAAATTTATAAAAGTATCTCACGTGACCGCGGGAACACAGAGTCCAAAATCCACAGGGCAGGCTGTGAAGCCAATGATTCCAATGGAGGGTCTGGAGGAACTTCACAGGAGAGGCTTGCCAGCTGAAGCAAGAAGAGCCTGTCTCTTCTGAATCCTCCTTAAAAGGCTTCCAGTGATCAGATTAAGTATTCCTCATTGCAGAAGACACTCCCCTTTGGCTGATAATAAATGGAATCAGCTGTGGATGTAGCTGACATGATCATGATTTAATTCTACGAAATGTCCTCATGGCAACAGACAGGCCAGCACTTGCCCAACCAGATGAACAGGTACCACCACTTGGCCAAGTTGACACATAAACCTGACCATGACACTTACTAAGGCAAATAAAATGATTGCTACTTCTTCTTCATAAGGTTATATAAACATCATAAACATCACAGCATCATTCACATAAGCTAGCATGATATTCTATACTATAGTCATGGCTTCTCCAAAGTATATTAAGATACAGAACTTATCCTTATATTAAGGATAAGTAAGGTTGGAAATCTCCTTATCTAGGCCACTAAGTTCATTGGGTATGCTTTCTATTTTCTGCATCAAAATCTGTAAACACTACTCCTTCCTCCAATTTCTTATAACATGTTTATCTCCAATTAAGCCTTCACTGTCAGACTCCCCCCAAATCTAGATTTCTACCAACATTTTGTTCCAGGCCACTTATACTTTTACACTTGCACTTCACAAAGAGTTTCCAGCTACTGTCCATTGAACTTTACCAAAACCAATTAAGATTTTAGGATTTGTTATGGCCTCATACCAATACTGATAACAAAACTGTTTCATAATATATTGCTGCATAATGAATTATCCCAAAATGTAATGGTTTAAAACAACAAGCATTTGTTTTCTCACATATGGCAAAGAACTAAGCCTTCTAGACAACAGGCTTGTGAGTGAACTTCTGCAGAAGTAGAACATCTAGGCCCAATAAGCATTCAGATGACTTCAGTTCTGTGGACATTGTGACTCATAAGAGATGCTCAGTCAAAAAATCCAGATAAGCCACAACCAAATTTATGACCCTCAGAAATGATGTAAGATAAATGTTTATTGTTTTGTGATTTGGTAAAATTCGATATGCAACAATAATTAAGTAATTCAGCAGATAAAGTCTGGTTCCTTCAGAATGGTTGTGGGGAAGTGGGAAGGAATTTTAATTTAGGGATTTTGAAGATTTAAAGCATTCAGCTTTACCTGTTTTATTCAGAGATTTACATTCCATGCCTCAGGGTGCCAATCCTTCTCCACCAGTGCCCTCAATTTACAGTATTAGACATAAAAGAATTAGGCATTTACTTGATTCTACCATATTTACAGTAATATCCTGGGCTTGACTGTTGGCCATATTTGCCATAGAAGTTTTGAAGATGAGAACTGTTTCCAAAGATGAAAATTATCTGATTTTACATGTATTCTGATTTGAACATTCAGAACTTTCACTATTCTCTTTCTTATACATGTTCTCTAACCCCATTAGAAGGAGTCACAAACAGCCCCCCAATTTTTATAGTCACTATTATAATCCTAGTAAATAAGTAATGCAGGTAAATTATTTTCAAATACTTACTCTCCCACTGCACTTCACGTCATGCTATTGTAATATTTTGATATTGATTATCTGTCATGTGCTATGGATTATTAGAATGCCATTTGCCAGGGCAAGTGTGCTAGCTTTATAGAGCTCAAATAAATGAAGAAACCAATCCCAGCCCATGTAATATATGAATCTTTAGGTGGGCAAGATGTGAGGAAATCTGCAAGAGATTTAGCATTCCACAGAACTAGTATATTGGGGAGCTATCAATACCTCTTATCTTAGGGGACAAAGAAGTTTCTTGATCCTGATCTGCTATTTGTTTGGAGAGGGTTATGTGCCAAGAAATAAGAGTTTTGACTAAGAGATTGAGTGCCCTCATAGTAACCCAACGGAAAGGGAATTGCAGAGTAAACACATTGACTTCACTTCCAACTGTTTCTCCTGCTAAGGTTCCTTTGGCTAAATTAAACCAGAAGCTAGAGATGAGGTATCTTCTGATGACATGTCATTCAACTTCCTAAAATAGAGCAGAGATGTGGAGGGTGGAGAGTGGATTTGAAAGGCAAACAGAAGATAGCCATTCAATACAGTTGATATTTGTCTACTCAAATGAGGTTTTATACATGAATGTACATTGTGCCTACAATTACTTTAGTATATTTTGATTAATATTTGGTTACCATTTGCAATTTTAACATTTCCATTGTTTTACTTTGAAACTTTGCATTTTCCTATTCGTATATTTTCCTTTTAAGATTGCATAGCTATGCTATTTTCAGTGTGTGTGTGTGGGGGGGACTTATTCTGGCAGTCTCCTATTTGACAAGGTTGGTTATAAGAATTTTGATTACATATTCTATTGTTTATGCTGTTTATATATTTATTTATTTTGGTAGAATTTCATTGGGTTTACCATATTTAAATTTAAATTCCCTTTCTTACTCCACTGGTATTGAAGTTTATTCTCTCATTTGAGAAGACAATCTCTCCCTCTCTCCGTCTCTCACTCTTTCCATACACACACACACACACACACACACACACACACATGCACACATACACACACACAGAGGACTGTGTAATAGGATGAATCTGTTCCAAATAATTGAATTATATATCAGTGAGCTATAGCCCAAATAACATTAGTTGGTTTTTGTGTGCTGGTTTGAAGGTATGTATATCCCCTAGAAAAGCTATGTTTTAATCAAAATCCCATTTTGTAAAGGCAGAATAATCCCTATTCAATACTGTATGTTTGAATCTGTAATTAGATCACCTCCATGGAGATGTGATTTAATCAAGAGTGGTTGTTAAAGCTGGATTAGGTGATGACATGTCTCCACCCATTTGGGTAGATCTTGATAAGTTTCTGGAGTCCTATAAAAGAGGAAACCTTTTGGAGAGTAAGAGATTCAGAGAGAGCAGAGCAGAATGACATAGCCACGAGAAGCAGAGTCCACCAGCCAGCGACCTTTGGAGGTGAAGAAGGAAAATGCCCCCCGGTAAGCTTCATGAACCAGGAAGACAGGAGAAGAAGCTAGCAGATGATGCCGTGTTCACCATGTGCCCTTCCAGATGAGAGAGGAACCATGATCGTGTTTACCATGTGCCTTTCCAGATGAGAGAGAAACTCTGTGTTTATCGTGTGCCTTCTCACTTGAGAGAGAAACCCTGAAATTCATCAGCCTTCTTGAACCGAGGTATCTTTTCCTGGATGCCTTTGTTTGGACATTTCTATAGACTTGTTTTAATTGAGATATTTTCTCAGCCTTAGAACTGTAAACTAGCAACTTATTAAATCCCCCTTTTATAAAGCCAATCCATTCCTGGTATATTGCATTCTGGCAGCTAGCAAACTAGAACAGTTTGCTTTTGTCCAAAGTCTGACATATTGGGTATTTAGCACAACAGAGCGTATAGTTTGAAATTTATATGGTTTCAATAACAATGTGCTTTAAAACCAATCTGTCTTTGAGACATTTGTAGTACTGCATTGGAACATATGATACTAATGTCAAAATTCATATCAGTAGATATTTAAATCTATCAAAATATACCGGGGAAAATATGATAGTCTTCTTTTAACCATTGTTTCATTCTCTGTAAACAAATATTGTTTATGAAAATGCCACAGATACTAGCTGATATATTTTTAGGCTGTTTTATTCAATGGTAAAAATAATCAGGAAAAAAATTGTGAGCAGTCAAATGAATGAGACATTTAATTTCATTTTTCCAAAGATTGAAGTTTAAGCACCATGATCTTTGATGATTTTTGTTGTATTACCATCCATTAAAAGATACCATGCTAGCAGTAACTATATATTTTAATTCAACTATAGCAAAATAAAATTTACACTGTAATAATCAGAGCTTAACAATTGGCACAACTATTTTCTAGGATTATTATATTATTTTTTACATTTATTACAAAATATTGTGAATCTCTCTCTCTCATCTGGGTAATTGTAGTTAAAATAACTTTGGTGAAACTAATGTAAAGTTTTATTTTTTGGCTAGCAAAAGCCTTATTTTTAGGAAAGCCCCTGTATTAGCTAGGGTTCTCTAGAGAGACAGATCAAGCAGGAAATATCCATAGATATAAAATTGATAAAAGTGTCTCACGTAACCATGGGAATGTAGAGTCCAAGATCTGTAGTGTGAGCTGTGAAGCTGGTGACTCCATTGAAGGGTCTGCATGAACTCCACAGGAGAGGCTAGCTGGCCGAAGTAGGAAAGAAAGACTGTCTCTTCTAAATCCTCCTTAAAAGCCTCTCAGTGATTAGATTAAATGGATTCATTGCAGAAGACACTCCCCTTAGATGATTACAAATGCAATCAGCTGGGGGTACAGCCAATGTGATCATAATTTAATTCTATGAAATGTCTTCTTAGCAATAGAGAGGCCAGCACTTGCCCAACCAGACAATCAGCACCACCACCTGGCCAAGTTGACACATGAACCTGACCATGACATGCCCTGTAAATACAGAGATAATCAGTACTATCTCTATATTTAATAGAGATAAATAAAATAGATCAAATCTATTTCCTCTGCATCACTTAAAATAAATTTGCATATCTCAGAGCAGATATATATGAATGATTATGAGTGATGTATGCTTTCCCTAGCCCTTTGGCCCAGGAAATATAGGAACCTGAGGAAATCAGTATTCTTATTCTTCCAGTTAATCAACATTAAAAAATTCTGAAACAGCCACAGACCAATATGTGTGTTGAATATAATAAAAAACGAAAGGTATTTCTATAGGTGCAGCCTAACCCACTTACAAATTAGTTCTCACTACTTAATTACTTAACTTGAATTACCCTCCCCATACACTTTATTTCAAAGATGCATCCTGCCAAAATGAAAAAAACAATTACAATATCAAATGTGCATATGCAATTATAAACTTTCAGCCCAGTGGGAATAACCAACTGAAAAGTATAAGAAGATTCACGGCATTGTATGAAGGAAGAGAAAGTGTATGAAATGAGTGTTTTTCTTTCTGTATCATGAAAAAGGCGAAAGAATCATGAAAGAAGGCAAGAGACAGAAAATATTTTGATGGGATTATTTATTTTTTCATTTATTTATTTATTTAGATCCTTAAAAATCTAAATCCCTGCCAGAGACCTGGGTTCGATTCCTGATGCCTGCCCATGAAAAAAAAAAAAAAAAACTAAATCCCTTTTGATAAAGCTTATTAAGCTTTTTGAGATTGACGTGTCGTTTCAAGATGTTAACTAGAAATAGCACCTGTCAGATTACCTTTCAAAATTGATCATACTTTGCCCAATATTTGGGAATAGCTATCTATATTCTAACTCTTTATTTACCTTGTGACACTGTTGAATTTAAATATTTGAAATTTTAAGGAAACATAATCAATCATCTGAGTTAATTAACACCACATTAGGTCTGGTGTTTTGATGGCTTTTGTCATTAAAGTAACACTTTCAGCGTGACAAACAAAGGATTAGATGAAACAATTCAATTAGCATTAATGTCAGCCTTGTAAAAGGCATTTCCTGTAAAATGAAACTGGGTTGTATATGTAATAAAGCACACCAAAGGAAAACAAGAAACTGAGATTTAAATGCATTTCAAAACCATACTCATCAAATTGAATGCTAAAATAAAACACAATAAATTCTTATTCTAAAGGAATGAGATGATCAGATAATTAAACAGTTCTATTAATTAAATAAACTGTATTAATTTTTGATAAAAGCAACCATAACTGTAAACATATGTTAAATTTGTGTATTTGGCATCATCACTATTATCAGATGGGAAATCTGATAATTTTCATTCAAACACTGCAAGGATAGAAAGCACAAGTATAATTATTGCTGTTGCTTATCTAAACTACTATTGCATGCATTTTGCTTTCCTGAGTATCCTATAAATATGTTAGCATATTCATAAATGTCCATTTACCATTCTCCTGAGGTTATAGAAAGGAAAATTTTATTGTTTTACAAAAAGGTGAGTGTATTATAGAATGTAATTTTTCCCTCTTTAAGCTGAATAAAATTATTTATAATTAATTTTATATGGTATTAAGCTAATAAAATATAACTTGCCTTTCAGAAGTAATCTTTTAAGTCACTCCATCACTCTGGGTAAAGAACCAAATGAACTGACAAAATGTACAAAGTCTTCTATTTTGATTCAGGCAGTTGTCACAATGTATTTTATTTCAATGACTGAGAATCCTGAAATGTTCAGTATTTAAGTTTCAATGTACAATATCTGACCTTCAGTTTTTATTACTATATGCATTCATGTAGAACTACCTAATAAAAAGGCAATGTGAAGACTGCAAGTCTAATCCAAGAAACCCACAATGTGTGGCCTGAAAACATATATAAACACTATATAATATTAGGTGGAAATATTAAAATAATTCCAGTCATGAAGAAAAATTAAGTTTATTTTCTGACTAGCTAAGGAAATGTTTTACCTCAAGAACTTTAATAAATATGATTTTGATGCTATTGTAAAATTATTTCTGCATATAAACCTTGGGATTATCACAAGGAATCATATACACGTTAATAAAATATTTTTATGATGTGACTTTTAAACTCATCCTTACTTGTAAAAAATGATTCCTTGAATACTTTTTGCTGTGAAAACTGAACACAAGATACAGCTATTGATTCAAAGAATTTAGATATTTAAAAATCAATACAGAGAATTTTGTATAAAAAGATACAATTTTTTTTAAAGCAAAAAAACTCAAAATTTCAGGGTCATTTGGAATCTAGCCTGTTTTCTGTACTTCCCCTTGAAATTTGGTTTCCCTAAGAGTCTTAGTAGCATGATTAAAATTCATACATAAAAGATATATTGAGTTATATTACATTAAGATACTCAGAGCACTTAAAGGATACCCATATCCTATGTTACTTAACTAATTTCATGTAAGAAAACTGAGGGAAAAGTAAAACTGTTTCACTGTTTTAAACTGCAATTATCTCCTTTTCCTGCTTCTGTTATGAGTATCCTGTCTTTCACAGATCACATTTAGGGCTTGAAAGTAAATTAGGAGAGTTTGTGTTTAAAAAATCACCAAAAAGAAAGAAAAACCTGGATGATCATATTAGTTTTCACACACTGCCCCTGCTACATTTTAATCTTTTTCTCTTATTATCTGATATATATTCTTACATATGAACAAGGACAAAGTCTTTTTGCCTAGAAAGCAGTTGGCATAATTCAGGAAAGCAGTAAGGCAGATGGATCTGGAGCTTAATGAGTAAGTGGACCAGAGGTAAATTTTCAGGTCAGAGGGAAATAGAGTACACTTCATACAGAAATTCGCTGTGGGTAGTTATTCAATAAATATGCATTAAGTATGTTATTCAATAAATATGTGTTAATTACCTACTATATCCTAGGCCCTCTATTAAGAACTAAGATTTGTTGGTGAGAAAATAGACAAGAATTACTGTCTTTCTGAATCTTATTTTCAAGTAACTTTGGGTAGAGATAGTATCACTCTGGTTTGTGTGCAGAACAGAATGAAGGAGGGCAAAAATGAAGCTGGGAGAGGTGCCAGTAAGCTTTGGAATAGCTGTGGTGAGAAATGATGAAAATTTGGCAAGACTGAAGGTAATTTTGCAAAATTTGTAAAAGTGGTCAGATCCTGACTTCTTAAAGAGCTGCTGAAATAAGCAAACACATGCGTATATGCTTAGATAATGGGGGTCTGATTTGCATGAGATGATGATTCAGTTGATTTAATGGTTTACTTGAATATTTCTAAAGAATTGTATATATTTTCATTTATTTCAAATTTTAGCATGGAGTATTTCTTATAGTTCTCATTATTTTGAAACTTCTACTGTAGATTTCTATTTCTGGCAATATAAATTATCATATAACTTCAATCTTCTCTATCAAATGCCAAGAATGATAGAGAAATATAATTGTCTTTGTAATGTAATTTTGTGCTCCTATGAAAGTAATCGCTGTTCCAAGATGCAAAACAGAAAGGTCTCTTTTGCTAAGTTGACCCTTAGCAAAAGCAACAGTTAGGTGGAGAGAGAAAAGATCTTCCTCAGACTGTTTATAAAATCACAAAGTCTAAAGCATACCATAGGAAAATAACTAGCCTTCAGTGTGCTCTGGACCAGAGTTTGCACTGAGATACTCCATAGAATCCAATCTCTGCAAGTATTACAACTTCAGTGAACAAGAAGGTTTTTAAAACATGCATACCCTGAGCACAGAGAGGTGGGATGAAAACTTGAATAAATTTAGGTATACTCCCTATCCCCCAAAAAAGAAAAGGAAAAAAATGTTAAAATAAATATTTGAATGGTAATATCTTGTTATGATTCTTCAGAACTATTTTCAGGAAAGAACACATAAAAATATTAATGTTAACTATCATAATTGTAGATACAGAATCTCTCATTCTCAAACTTTGGGTAGGAAGCCAAATAAATCAATCTGAGAGCAGATTGAACTAAATGTTTTAGTGTAAATTCCAGTTATTCCACTTGTTTCCCAAATGTAAAGAAAGTATTTGAAGAAGTTAATTTAGAGAAGTGTTAAGCTATAATCCTTGTTATTAGCAAAATGAACATACTATAACATTAGTATTTTTAATGTGTTTCTCATTTTCGGTCCAATAAGGAGAAAGAAACCATACCGTAATATCAACAGGGAAAGTTTAATATGAAATATGTTAACTATAACATGGGGTTGGAAAAATGAAAACTTGATCAATCTGAGTAAGTAGAACCCTAATGAATATAAGAATAGAAGTTATAAAGAGAAGTCTCTACCCTTAGAGCTGATTATAATTATTAAGGAAGATACTCTCGACCCCCAGACTAAGATTGTGAATTTGGAGGAAGAATGATGGTTTGTCACCAATGATTCCAAATCATCTTGAAAAATAAAGTATTTTTGCTTTAAAAAATATAATTAGGTTTATCTTTTGATGTAAAGTTCTCCACACTGATCTTTTATTTTTTATTAATAAAACCAATCAACACACAATATGAACATTCTTTTTTTATTACATAGTTGTATATTCATCATGATCATTTCTTAGAACACTTGCATCAATTCAGAAAAAGAAATAAAAAGAAAATTGAAAAAAAATTCATACATACCATACCCCTTACCCCTCCCTTTCATTGAACACTAGCATTTCAATCTACTAAATATATTTTAACATTTGTTCCCCTTATTATTTATTTTTATTCTGTATGTTTTACTTGTCTGTTGATAAGGTAGATAAAAAGAGCATCAGACACAAGGTTTCACAATCACACAGTCACACAGTGAAAGCTG
>PVIY010025638.1:0-36433 GCA_004026745.1 Myrmecophaga tridactyla | reverse complement strand
TACAGCATAGCATTTTCAATAGCAGCCCTCTGAGTGCAGAAATGCATGAAATTCTTAGACCAGTGACCTATATAGAAGATTCAATAGCTAGAATTGCTGCACCTGAAATAGCTGTTGAAATGCCCACTGTTGAAGTAATGGATATCATTCCCAAATCTGCTTGGCACATTGATGGGTCCATGAGTGGGCAGCTTCCCACGTGGACAGCTATGGCAGCACAACCCAATACTGACACTGTATGGTAAGAGACTGGCACTATGCAAAGCAGTCAATGGGCTGAGTTAAGAGTGGTATGGATAGTAATAGTGCATGAGTTGGGTTGTTTACAAGGGCCTTACAACCTGGATGGCAACCTGGAAGCAGAAACAATGGACAGTCATAAATCAACCCCTCTGGGGACAAGAATTGTGGAAAAACATCTGGGATGCCTGTCAACAATGAAAGTTCCAGCTGCCAGTCATGCACCAGCAGCCAATGGACATCACTAAAGAGTGCCCTTCATGCTCCCTGTGTTGACCACAAAGGCTACCACAGTCAAATGGGGCACAACAGCCAATTGCAGATCCTGGTGACCTGGAGGTAAGTGGATTACTTTAGTCCCCTTTCACTCTTAGAGGGAGTAAGGTATGCTTTTACTGCTGTGGACATGGCTACAGGACTGTTGTTAGCTTTCCTGGTGGGGAAGTCTAACTAATGGGCCACCATCAGGTGTTCGGAGAAAGTGAGCACTCTGTATGGATTGCCTAAACAAATAGACAGTGATTGGGGGACCCCTTTCACCAGTCAGATAGTCCAATCTTGGGCCATGGATCAGGAAATCATGTGGACATTCCATCTGCCCTATAATCTCACAGGTGCAGGCATTATTGAAAGAATGAATGATTTGTTAAAGGAACAGCTAAAAGATGGTAAGAAGTCCTTGCAACCATGGACTAAGAAACTTTATCAAACCTTATTTTTCTTGAATGCAACACTTCAGGCTAAAGCCCCAATTCCTACTGAAATGCTAATTGAAGGACCAATGCAGACCCTGAAAATACAAATTAAAGGGTCAGATGCTTTATAGCCTAACAGGGGAAATAATAATAATTTCTTGTTGTCTATGCCTCAGACCATACAAATGGGGGAAAATGAGGTCATTTGGCCTTATTGCTGGTCTATTCAGCTACATTGGCTGGGAATTTTAAGCCCATGGGGAATAGGATTCACCCAAAATACTGTGTCCTGATACACACAATAAAATGCCTATTAAAATTTTTTATCATCAATCCAGGGCCTCCTATTCCCATGGAAATCTTATGTATAACTATATGGACACTTCTTATGTCTAAACTAATGATTGATGTCATGGTAGAGAGCTCAAAATTTTCAAGGAAAAAAATATCTGTTATTTAAAATCTCCCCATAATGTTTCTCTGCCTGGTACCTTGTCATCAACCAAACAAATCTAGCATGTATATTGTTAGATCAGCAGTAATTATCCCTTATTGTTCCCCATAAACATCTTTCTTTTTGCCCGTAGCACCCTAGCAAACCTTCCTACAGGGGGCTTCAGTAGTAGCTCATGCCCACAATTGAACCCAATGTTGGATTCACGTAGACTTGCCATCTTTCAATGCTACCAGCCTTCTTTAGACTGTGACTCCAGAGGACTGGATGGAATACTTTGCTGGCCTAGCAGAATTCAGCACATTGAAAAATTGGAAAAAGAATCTTCTATAATCATTATGTGGGGCTAGCTCTGTGTCCCTGCTACCTTATATAACTTTTTTACCCCATACTCCAAGTAACTGGGGAATGGTTTAATTCCCTTTCTTGGCTATGGCAGCATCTCTTTGTAGGCTTGTTATCTCTGTGTGGGGTCTCCTAGTATTCCATTTTCTCTTATGCTATTGTGGAATATAGATGCAATGTCTGTCCTATGGTCAACATAGTTTGTGGCATGGAGGTGGACTGTAGAGACCCGGGGCCCAAACCCCCCCTCCATATTCATGAAGCTGCCTAACAGGACAGATATTAAAGGTCCTCAAATCTCCTCGGGGGTGGGAAATAGAGTGGTAGAAGAATGTATAGATGGATATCATAAACAAAGCATTAAAACTCCCCTCCCGTGACCACTATTGATAACAAAACTCCAAACCCCTGTGTCATGAGACCCTGCTGACCTCACACCCTTGTCCTAAACCCTTATAAGCTCTTGCACTACCCGCTTTGTGGAGGATTAACTTCCATCTTCCATGGCTGGCCACCACCATGGAAGAATCTTCTTCTGTTCACAAGTCCTAATAAAATTCATGTCTAACTTCATGTCTAACATGTCCTGTGTCTTTGGGCTCACCTGACCCAAGCTCTCCCAGACAGAACTGGGTTGGAACACTAACCATTCTCCATTATTTCAGTTTTTTTCTATAGCATCATTTTCTCCCTCATGATTCAATGCTTTCATTCTTTCCTGAACCTCCTTCTATTTTGTTACATCTCTTTTAGAAGAGATGATAACGGTGGTGTTTTGGTTTTATAAAGCTGATAAAATGTAATATTCCAGCAATGGGTTGGCTCTTAACAATGGGGATTTATTAACTTAGAATTTACAGTTCTAAAGCCATGAAAATCTCCAAAGTAAGGCATCAACAGGACAATATTTTCTCTGAAGTCAGGCTGCTGGCAATTCGGACTCCTCTGTTGCATGGCCAGGCAAATGGTGACTTCTCTGGTCCTTCTCTCCTGGGTTTTGTTGCTTCAGCTTCTGGCTTCTCTGTCCGTTGTCCTTACTCTAAGCATCTGTGCCCTTTTCTGTGTGCTTCTGTGAATTTGATTTCCTTTAAATGACTCCAGTAAAAGGATTAAGACCCACCTTGGGGCAACTCCTCAAATGAAGTAACCTAATCAAAAGTCCTACCTACAATAGGTCTGTACCCACAGGAACAGATTAAAAGAACATGGCCTTTCCTGGGATACATAATAGCTTCAAACCACCACAGATAGAAGTTATTTCATTACCTTGGAAAACAGCTTTCTTAACAGCTAACCTGAATTCTTCCTCTTCCCCACCCAAAAATAGCAAAATAACAATTTAACCCTGAGATTTTACTCCAGGTGAATCTTGAATTTTAAATAATTGACCACTAAATTACTTACATACAGAAAAATAGAAAATGTTTGGGAATGTCTTTTTTCATTCTTCCCTCAGTTATTCACAAATTTAAGATATTATAAGTGCATAAGATTAAGTGCTAAAATTAAATTTTTGTTTTAAATCTGGAATCTTTGAAACAACCCCACATTTTTACTGCTCCTTAAGAAATAAACACTGAGTTGTTTACAGAATAAAATAATTGAAGCTAAAAATATTGAACTGCTAGTTGACAGTAACTACCTTTGGAAGTGAGAGTTATCCAGGCTCCAGGATAAGCCCTGGGTGTGGGCAGAGGTACTTAGCATTGTTGCCACATCTCTGAAGTCAGGATCCCTGAGGCAAGGTTGAACAGCTACAATTAAAGGGGGACACTGAGTAGATAAATCCACTCTGAGAGATTTCTCTTTCAGGTATAGTTAGATGACAAAAGAAATAGAAAGTACTTAATAACTCTGCTCCCCGAAGACCCACTAAAAGAAAATGGGATAAAGAAATTCAGATGTTTCTCAGAACAAGCTTAATTAAACTTTCTCTCAAAGGCTGATCTGGTTTGGAGGGGTGGGAAGTGGAGGGGAAATGAAGAATAGAGTTTTTATAAAATCTGAACTCTATTTCTTTCCTCAATCTTTTACCTAAGCCCCCCGAAAAAGTGTTCTTATGTTATTCTCCTTTGTGTTTCTAGGACACATAGTTCTCATTAAATCTTAAAAACATCTTCCTTTCATCCATGGTTTTGCATAATGCCTAATCTATATATTTTTCCCTTATAATTGAATGGCATTGCATCTAATACACCCTCCACTGATACAGTAAATCACACTTTCCTGCATCTCCTTAATGCTGTCAAGGGATGTTGGAATTATCTCATATGTGGCAGGTTTGCTTTATCTTAAGAAGATAAAACTGTCCCTAGTGAAGAAAACACTTCACAACTATTTTTCAAGATTCTTCTGCCATATTCAAATAATCTGAATTTTAAAAACTTAGAATTTGGCCCCTTAAAAGAAAAAGAAATTACTAGAAATCATTAGTTGGGCCAAGCTCCAAAACTGCAGCATTTAGTAATTGGGTGATCTGTGGCTGTGTCATGCTTAAAAGACCCACATAGGCTCAGAGCTCCTGAGGAGAAGGCAGACTGAGGACTGCTGGGATACATCAAATATTCTCCTGATTGGAAGTCAAGAGTTGTTAAGGAAGAAATGTGACCTTGGGGAAAGTTGATTTTCTTTTGTTTGTTGTTTTCTTTTTTTACTAAGAAAACCCACAAACCTTTACATGGCAGTTTTATAAGGAGTTTGTTTTTCTAGTCTGTACTCTCATACCCTGCATCTCCACCCCCTCCATAGTGGCACTTACTTTCTTTCTCACAAGTTTCCATTCATCCTATCAAACAATGAAAAATGCACATCATTCTCTCAGCAAATAATAGGCCATCAGTTTTCAGGGTTTACTCTTCTGGGTTCTGTGTTAGTCAGGGTTCTCTAGAGAAACAGAACCAATAGGAGATATCTGTAAATATGAGGTCTCACACAACTGTAGGGACACAGAGTCCAAAATCCATAGGGTAGGCTGTGAGTCTGGCAACACTGATGAAGGGTCTCAACAAACTCCACAGGAGAGGCTTGCAGGCTGAAGAAGCAGTGAAACATCTCTCTTCTCCCTTAAAAGTCTTCAACTGATTGGATTAAGTCCGTCTGGTTAGATTATCTTATTTGTGGAAGACATACCCTTAGTTGATCATAGATGTAACCAGCCACAGATGCAATCAACTGACTGATGATTTATTAAACCAGCCTTCTGTTTTATCAACCAGCCATGAAATAGCATTTCAGTAATGGTTAGGTCAGTGCTTGCCTGACCAGACATCTGGGCACCATCGCCTGGCCAAGTTGACACCTGAACCCAGCCATCACAGTTCCCTTCCCTTCCCTTCTTCTTCAGCAATCTGGGATAACCAATGAAGGTCCTGTTCATCATCCCTACAATCAAATTTAGAAAGAACTGGACATTAGTCATTTATTACTCTTGAGTGATTTTACTGTAGTATGAATTAAATATACCAGGTGAATTATTCTATGCATTTATATTTTAACAAGTTGTTTATACATAAATATATACATAAATATACATTGCAAGCCTTTGGTTTGGAGGACCAAAAGTGTTGTCCTTAAAATTGTATTGAATTTTCTAATACTGAATTTATCCTGGGTCAGAAGACATTATAGATATATCTCCAAGTGATACCCTGCCCTCCTGGAAAGATGAAACTGGCCAATAGCCTAATGGGATCTCCTGAAGTCCCTGTTTCATAATTTATGCATTCCTTAATAGTAAAGGTAGTTGTGTAATCATTCATCTTGTATCCCCAATGGTAAGAAGTAACTAAGATATAAGAAGAATATCCCTTACAAAATTAAGTTTATTGAGGATGGCAAGGATCATTTACTTTAGGCTCACTATTAAGCTGATTTTTCTCATATTTGCTTAGTTCAGATGTGCCTCTTTATACAGAAAGCCTAAGATATTTGTCTTGCAACTAGAATAAAGATTATATAATCAATGAGTCCCATGGTATAGCAGAAGTACATCAGATCCACCAATTTGGGTCTCTCTTCTCTAAGGTGGTAGTTCTCAATTGTTTCACAACTATTCCCTCCCATAGATGCTTTGATTTGAAAGATTTTTGTCTATAAAGTAAGAATTCATTTTCTCTTTTCATTAATCAAACATATAGAGCTTATGATCAGAATTCTGGATAGAATGAGATAAATACATAACAATAATGAATTTATATAACTTCAGTCAAAAGCAAAGAGACTTGACATTTTAATTAGTCTGCTCAATGTTACTGCACTGGTTGAAAGGATTATGTGCCCTAGAAAAGCTATGTTTTAATCCTGATCCATTTTGTGGAAGCAGTCTTTTCTCTTAATCCCTATTCAGCAACATAGGTTGGAAACTTGATTAGATTATCTCCACAGAAATGTGGCTTGCCCAATTGTGGGTATTAACCTTGATTATATAGAGATGTGACTCCACCCAGTCCAGATGGGTCTTGATTAGTTTACTGGAATCATTTAAAAGAGGAAACATTTTGGAGAGAGTCCCTTTTTAAAGCCATGAGAACCATGAGCACCCATGCAGCCATAGAACTTTGGAAAACATCCCTGGGGAGGGGGAGTGGCTTTATGAAACAAGAAGCATGGAGAGAAAGCTAGCAGATGCTGCCATGTTCACCATGTGCCTTTCCAGTTGAGAGAGAAACCCTGAACATTATCGGCCTTCTTGAACCAAGGTATCTTCCCCTGGATGCCTCAGATTGGATATTTCTACAACCTTGCTACAATTTGGAAAACTTCTAAGACTTTTACAGTCTTAGAACTGTAAACTAGCAACTTATTAAATTCTCCTTTTTAAAAAACCATTCCATTTTTGGTATATCACATTCTAGCAGATAGCAAATACAACAGATACTCTGGATAAATGTATACTTTCTTTGCAGTTTTTGAAATATCAAAAACAGTACATAGGGGTGGGCAATGGTGGTGCAGTGTCAGAGTTTTGCTGCTATGCCAGAGCCAGAGATCATGTTCGATTCCTGGTGCCTACCCATGCAAAAAACAAAAAAACAAAAAAACAGTACATAGATCCTCATTGCCATCCTGTGTACTACCTACTTGAAGACAGAGTTCTGGGACTCTTTTTTTCCGCTTCTCAGTCCATTCTGCCCACCATATTTCTTCTTTCTAGTGCTGAATTCTGCCATTAGTGGCTCATCCACTTCATTCCTTGTTTTATGTCCTGTTTTTTGTTTCCCAAGGAGGTGATAAGGTATTCACTTGCACTTCTAGCCTGGTAACACCTCCGTCCCCAGCTTGACCATGATGCCTCCATAACTGTAAGCTATCCACACCTGTACTCACACCTTTTAACCAAGCATGCAGGAGGTAGCTTTGCCAAGAACGACCCAACAGTACAATTCAGTAGGCCTTGATAATTCAGTGGGGGCAAAAAGGGGATAGTTGCTACTGAAATAATATGGCAGGCTTAAGGATGTTTTCTTTTTCCTTCCTTTTATTTGCCTCTTTAATTGGGGGCAGGAGAGGAAAACATCAGCTAATCAATTGAATCCTGTGCATTTCAACTGGTTTTATCTGAATTGTGTATTCAGTCTGAGAAACAGTCTGAGAAAGTCATCAAGCAAATGGAAAGTAGGGAAATATAGTCCCATTGACCTCCTACAAATTCCAAATATTATACTAAAAATAACAACAATGAATTAGCCTTTTTATGGTACTTTCTTCAAAATACTTTTGTTTACCATAAAAATACAGTGGGGGCAGTACTGACTGACTATACTGGAGTGGCATCCAATATATCCACTGCCTGAAAACCACTCCCAGGATTGTCTCACTCAATCAGAACTGAGCATTTTATAGATAATCTTATTTGCCATGTTAAGTGTAAAGGATTTAAAATGATGTGCCAGTTTGAAAGTATTATGCACCCTATAAAAGCCATGTTTTAATGCCAGTCCAATCTTGTGGGAACAACCATTTCTTTTAATCCTAATTCAGTACTGTAGGTTGGAAACTTTGGATTAGATTATCTCCATGGGGATGTGGCACACACAATTGTGGGCATAATCTTTTGATTAGATAGAGATGGGACTCCATCCATTCTGGGTTTTGATTAGATTACTAGAACCTTTAAAAAGGGAAACACTTTGGAGAAAGACAGAGCCTACAGAAATGATAGAAGTCTTAGAGCTGACAGAGAAAGCAGATGTAGACTCTTGGAGAGCAATTGCTTTAGAAAATAGAGACATGGACGTTTGGAGATGCTTGGAGGCCATGATATGTTAAGCAAGCCAGAACCTGGGAATAGCCAAGGGAAGCTAAGAGATGAAAGCCAACCCCAGAGAAGCAAAGTGAAGTACCCTCACATGGATAGAGACTGAAAGCAATGGAGCTCAGGAGCAAGGGGCCAGCAGATGACAGGTGACAGAGGTGTTCCAGACCAAGTGGCCTTTCTTGAGTGAAGATAACCTCTTGTTAGTGTCTTAATTTGGACACTTTCACTTCCTTAGAACTGTAAACTTATAACTTATTAAATTCCCCTTTTTAAAAGCCATTACAATTCCAGTATTTCACATTCTGGCAGCTTGCAAATTAACACAAATGATATGCCTATAATTATTTGCACTCCACCCATTAACATTTCTCTCTCCTATAGTAAATGCATCAGTAGCTATAGGTAAAACTTGGTCTCTCTTTTTCCTGGCAAACTTCCTGAGTTTGCCTGGTGTGCTGGCTTGAAACTGTTATATACCCCAGAAAAGCCTTGTTCTTTTAATCCAATCTTGTGGGTGCAGACATATTGTGGGTGGGATATTTTGATTAGTTTGCTTCTATGGAGATGTGACTCCACCCATTCAAAGGTTGATCTTAATTAGTTTACTAGAGTCCTTTAAAAAGCTCAGAGAGTGAAAGAAAGAGAGAGAGAGAGAGCTCAGAGCCAACACAGAGAGCAGAGAAATGAAACCAAGACACAGATATTTGGAGATGCTACGCTAAGAGATGAAGCCCAGAGTTTGCCCCAGAGAAGCTAAATTAGCAAACACAACCACTTAGAGTTAAAGCCCTGGAAACAGGAGCTAAGAGAGCCATTTGAAGCCAGAAGTCAAGAGAGATGGATAGCAAATATTGCCATGCAACTTCCCATGTGACAGAGAAACCCCAGATGCCATCAGTCTTTCTTCAGGGTCAAGGTGTCTTTCTCTGGGTGCCTTAATTCAGACATTTTCACAGCCTTAGGACTGTAAACTTGTAACTTAATAAATTGCCTTTGAAAAAGCCAATTCATTTCTGGTATATTACATTCTGGCAGCTTCAGCAAACCAAAACAAATTTCGGTACACAGGAGTGGCATGCTGTGAAATGCAAACACTAAAAGTGCATTTATCCATTCATCCACTTCTAATCATAAGAGCACAGAAGGACTAGAAGAGTAGTGATAGCTCCTACTGCCTCATTCACCCTTGTTGGTTAAATGTAGACATGCCACTATTTTGCCTATAGCACTAAGCTTTCCATTCCTTGCAACTATTCAAAAATTAAAGCAAGTATAAAGTTTCTAGCTGAATCTGAACTTTGGCTCCACTTCAACAGTACCTTCCCTGTCACCACATAGCCTCTCCTGGTTGTCTGGCTGTCTTTCTCTGTCAATTCCTGACCCACTGGTTTATGTGACCTCTAACAACTATCCAGGGAGCATTTTCTTACATTGATCCTTGCCTTCAGTGTCATAAAATACTTCATGCTCACTTGATCACAGTCTCTGTGGCCTCAGGGTCCCTGAGTGACATCTTGTCTCTCCTTGTCTAGGACTCAACTAGTTGCCACTCCTAGGATCCCAAAACAACATCAAGAATCCCTCTGTCACTCCCAGATAATTAGCATCACATCTCCTGTGCTTTGTGGACTTACCTACCAATGTCTCCAAAGTTAATTTTTAACTAAAATGATACTGCCATGCAGTATAATTATGGATTTATCTGTTCTTCTCCAAAGTAGAAGCTTCCTGAGGACAGATACTATCATTATTTTCTTTTCAGCCTTACCTGGAAGTGCCATTCTTATAAAAGTCACTCAAGAAATGTTGGTTGAATTTAATTGAAACAAACATTGCTGTTTTAGTTATATATAAAAAAAGATTTCCTCTGTTCCAATTGGAGCTGCTTCTGTATGAAGGAAGTTAGGTACTATAGTGCACAGATTCCGTTATAGGCCAGGGTGGGGAAGCAGGAAGGAAATTTATCAATCATATGCCTCCCTAACATTCATGTCTTTTCCTGCCCCGTGTGAGAATCATGCATGAGAGATGTTACTGAAGCATGCTGTGCCTGTGCAAATTAAAAAGAGAGAATAGAAAGGCTTTGGAATCAGCCATTTAGTCCAGCAATAACCATGTACCAGGAGATGTGATGCTGAATGTCAATGGTATTTTTACCACTCTGTGAATGTTGACCTCAAATGGGCTCAAAGTAGGGGTAGGTTGTGAAAAACTGAGAACAGTGTAACTTACCATGAAAAGCAAGGGACCTCATCAGCCAGTAGTCACTGCATCCACCAGGCCAGGCTATAGACAGAAGTACAGGTGTTGCATTAAAAACAATCATAAACTAAGTGGGAAGATTGCTGCTGGGATGAGGCTGGCATCATTTTCCTTAACTGTCCACTAACAAAATAAAATATCAGGCCTGCTCCCTGAAGCAGAGGAAGAATGGGGGTACTTGTATGCCTCTATGAGGACAACTTAAGACCAATCCAAAAAATATGACCCTCCTTCCAACATGAACCCTAAGATTCACAGAATAAAACAAGGATTCTCTGCCCCACACAAACTACCTATTACCCTTAAAAAGTCAGTGGAAACAACTAAGATCCTCAAGAATATCTTTTCTGACATGTGCATAAATACATCATCACATATGCACACACTCACATTCACAGCCTCTACTCACACAGTCTAAACCAGATGCTCCCTTCTGTGTGCCCAGAGTCTCGCACTATACCTCTAGCTGCACAGAGTTTACATGTCTGTCTTTCTTATGGACTGTATGCCAAGTGAAGACAGAAAATATGTTTTTGATTTTATATTTCTAGGACTCTGCCAGGTATATACAATTGACTCTTAATAAGTGCTTATTGATTTGATGAAATTTCCTGAGAAATAGAACAAAGGGCCATCTAATGTCAGGTGAATAAAATTTTCCTTTCTCTCCATCCCTCAGTGTCCTGCCAAAACTAAGCTTATATATCCCAACCCTTTCATTCAAGTGAGCTATGTCTTAAATCAGCATACATCTTTGAGGTATAAGAGGTAATTCTTTTTCCCTAAAAAGTCTATGTCAGGGGCCACAGTCAACCTTTGTTGGTCTTGTCATTTTTTATTCCTATCATATTCCTAAAACTTTAAACAAATAGAAACCCATCAAGTGTGCATTGTTCAGGCTCCAGATATTCCTGAACAAGTATGAATTTCTACAGAATATATGGTTTAGCTCTCAACAGGAGAACAAAGATTAGAAATAATGATCTCCACATTAATCATAATGTTTCTATTTCATAGGAAGAGAGAAGATCATAGAGTCCCTGGAGACACTGTGTAGTGTTCTGGGTAGGTTTAGAGATTATAACAACAAAATCAAAAATGAGGGAGATCAAGAATAAAAATACAATTCTTAACTAAAAGAAACCAGAATTCTTTAGGTAGGTAACTAGTTTCAGATTTGGCAGACAGTGTTCAAGGAGAGCCTGGGGCATCTTGTGCCAGAAAACAAGCAAGTACTCAAAGAATAATGCATTTATGTTAAAAGAACACCAGATACCATTTAATGGGGCTTCCACTGGCCATATTTGGGAGACTTGAGCATCAGAAAGAATAATGACAATAAATAATCAAGAAGTTTTGAAAAAATAAGATTATGTGAGTCATCAGTAATGAAAGGGAGAGAGAATGAGAAAGAAAAGAAGAGAGAAGGAAACAAATGAGCAAACTAAAAAACTACAGAGGTGACAATTACATACCTGAAAATTCACAATAAAAATGAATAAATTGAACATTTTTCCTAACTTTTTGGGAAAAACTACAGTTCATTTCTAGTTAATAAGGGAAATTCTCTCTAATTCTCAGCTAATAAATTAAGAAGTAATGAAAGAATTTAAAGGCACCATTTTACAAACCTTAATAAATTTAAATATTTGATTCAAAGATCATAAAAGGGAGGCCAACCATCATGGAAAGGGTCATTGGGGAATAGGCTATTCTTACAGTGCCATAGAATCAGCCCTAACTAAAAGAATAGTGCACTTTTACAAAGCAGAGATCTGGCAGTCAACACCTTAACCAAATGGCCAAATTTAGCATCACTAACAGTGAGATAACCTGAAGTTATATGCTTCCTAATGTTATTCAGCATAAGGAACACAATATCATTTTAAAAATATTCTGCCCGTATAAATTTTATTCTAAATACTATCAAAACTCTAGATTTAACACCTAGTGTGCAGGAAATGCAAAGACTGGAAGAACAAGTTAAATGACACAATAGGAAACAATAAACAAAACCAGACTATAGTATAATTTCCAAGATAATTGTACTGGTATCTTCAAAAAATCAGGATTAGAAAGGCATTATGGTGAACTTTTCAAAATTAAAAAGATACAAAAGAAGGTACGCAGATTGAAAAGAAAGAAATAAAACTATCTCTATTTGAAGATGGCATGATTGTCTATACAGAAATTTCCAGGGATTTTACCAAAAAAAATCCTCTAATCAGTTCAACAAGTTTGCAGGCTGTAATATCAACACACAAGAATAACTCACATTTCTCCATACTAGCAACAAACTTGTAGAAATTTAAATTGAAAACAGCATAGTTTACAATTGCTCCAAAGAAAATAAAATATTTAGGCATACACTGAACAAAACAATTAAATGATCTTTATGCTGAAAATTACAAGATGCCGGTGAAAGAAATCAAGGAGAACCTAAATAAATGGATAGACATACTGTGTTTCATGGGTTGGAAGACTCAAAATAGTAAAGATGTAAATTCTCCCCAAATCAGTAGGTTTCATGAAACACCTTAATATCCCAATACAGATTTTTGTAGACATAAACAAGCTTATTCTAAAATTTATGTAGAAAGACAAAAGCCCTACAATAGCTAAAACAATTTTGACAAAGAAGACTAAGTTGGAAGGAATCAATCTATTGAATGTCAAGACATTGTATCATTACAGTAACCCAGACTGTGAGGTACTGGCAATGGGACAGACACATAAATTGATGAAATAAGATAGAAGACTCAGAAATAGAACCACACAAATATGCTCAACTGATTTTTTTTTAGTGTGTACTATATTTTTTAACGTTTTTATTGTGTAATATAATATAAAAAAATCAAAGGTTAAGCAAATCATGGTATAACACACCATGGAATACTACTCAGCAAGAAAAAGAAATGAATCATTGATGAATGCAACAACTTGGTTGAATCTCTAGGGAAAAAGCCAATTGCAAAACATGACATACTGTATGAGTCCATTTATAAAGCATTTTTGAAAAGATGAAATTTTAGAAACAATGGATGGACTAGTGGTTTCCAAGGATTAGGGTTGGGGAGTGGTAGGGTGAGGAGTAGAAGAAAGGAAGTGGATGTGGTTATCAAAGAGCAATAGAAGAGATCCTTGTTCAGTATTTTATCTTGACTGTGCTATTAGGTACCCAAACCTACACAGGAAATAAAAATTATATAGAAGTTAATACACACACATGTACATATGAGTGCAAGTAAGATGGGAAATCTGATGAAGATTGATGCTTTGTATCAATGTGAGCCCTCTGGTTGTGATATTATACTATAGTTTCACAAAATGTTACCATTGAGGGAAACTGGGTAAAGCATTGAGGGAAACTGGGTAAAGCATACATGTCTTTCTGTACTATGTTAAGACTGCATGTTAGTTTATCACAGCCTCAATAAAAGAAAGAGACAGACAGATTCAGATAGAGAGAGAAACAGAGTGACTAAAGAGGTATAATAACAAATTACAATATATAACCATATTTGGATTGCTTTTAAGCTATAAAAGAAACTTTGGGATAATTTGGAATTTCTAATTATAGACAGAAGTCAGATTATATTAATAAGTCATTATTAATTCTTTTAGATGATGATGGTATTATGATATGTAGGAGAAAGTCTCTAGTCTTAAAAGACACATTCTGAAGTATTTGGGGATGAATTGGTATGACATTGCAATTTCCTTTCAAATGTGTGTGTGCGTGTTTATATATTTGTTTTTATATATGTATATACATATATATTCAGACAAATATATACAAAATACTATTCCTTTTTCACTTTCATATTGTTAGGTATTCCTTGATGCAAAAAAAATGGATAAAATTTGAAAATACAGTTGAAAAATTATTTCTTAAAGAAATAATCAGAGATGGGCTCAAACATTGATGTGCAAGGATTGTCTAGATATGACATAATTTATAACACCAAAAATAAATGGAAACAATTAGAATGTAAAGTAATTTGAAGGTGAGTTCAATGAAAACAGGAGTTGTTTGTTCACTGAAGTTTCCCTAGCAACAATTACAGTTCCTGGCAAAATAGACTTTCAATAAATATTTTTTGAATGAATGAATAAGTATGCAATATTAAGAAAATAAACCAATTTTTAGATCTTTAATGAAATATTAGCTAGCTCTTTAAGTCTGTATTTAGGGACTACATAATGATGTGGGGAAATGTCCAACATAAAATAGCTTATGAAGTCCTACCTAAATATGATTGTTAATGATCAATGAAAGGATGGATGAACAAATATATGGGCAAGCAGTATAAATATTAAAAGTAGCTATACCTTGGTGTAAGGTTATGCGTGGTTTTGGTTTCCCATTCTACTTTTTTGTGTTTTCTAAGTTGGCTATGAAAGCTTTACATTATTTTTAAAATCAGAAAGAAAAAATGAGTAAAAAATATTTTTAAAACATTGAGATCTCAGTGGTAAGAATGCCCATCTTTCATGCAGGAGACCTGTGTTTGATTCCTGGACCATGCACCCCCCCCAAAACAACAACAAAAATAAATAAATAAAACAACCTTGAGATCTAGTATGTATGACTTGGAGCCCAGAATCTCCTTTACCACCATGCATAGAACTCCTTGGTATATATATAGCACTGGATTTGCCACAATTCTTCCTTCCATACTATGTTTATGTAGATCTGAAAGCTAGGTTTCCATCTTAGTTCCCTGTTCAATCACCTCCCTAGTTTGCTACCTACAATGCCAGTTCTGACATCCCTGTCCCAAAACCTACACCACAAGTAGCTAAAAGCCCAGTTATCCTGCTTGGCTCCTACTAGCCATACTTTCCTGAAAAAAAAAAAAAAAAATGATCCTGCACTCAGTATCACCCATCCACCACCTCCACAGATGAGACAAATGAATAATCTCCTGACACTGACGAACTCTTGGATCTCCTCCCTATTATTCCTTGTCTTACTGGATTAGTCCCCTAAAAGCAATGATTGCCTCAACTACCCTGAGCTTGTGCCTTTGCCCACAGAACAGGACAGACGGGCTTTCCTATCCAGGCCACCCTTTGTGGCTAGTCCTCTCCAAAACCCACTTACCTCACTAACCCCCTCTGTTAAGCTTCCCAAATGCTTCAAGCCAAGACTCACTCTTTTATGACACCAGTTTAAGAGCTATCTGGGCAGAGCTGTATCAGCCAGAACCAAAATATTTCATCTGTCTTGTCATCACAGATCCTCCATGGTATTCTTTTCATAAAACAACAATAAGATAAAGTGATGTTCATTTATCTAAAGCACATCACATACAACAGACTTAAGCCTATTGTCACATCAGCAGGTCTCTAAGAGAAACAAGGCACTGTGAGTCAATGCTGAGAATTCAGATCATCCTTTATTAGTCCCTATGAGCAATTCAAGCCAGGGGGAAGTTTCAGGGCATAATTAAAACTCAGCACAGCTAAAGGAAGATGACTCATGTGACCTTGTGTGAAACTAAAGGTCCTATGCAATACTTACTTAGCATGGTTAAAAAAAAAAAGGAGACAGAGAAAATAAAAGTATTCTAAAATAAATGGAAAATGGATAGAAAATACTTGCAGTTGTGAAGGGGAGGAGATGTTTCTTAAAAGTTTATAAAAGTGGTAAATGTTTGCTTATAATGACATTCAGTGATAAAGTGTTGACTAAAGTTTTATCAACCTGGCCTTTCAGATATTATCAGAAAAGCTTTTTCTAAAATTAAAGGGGAAATCAAAAGTGACAAGCCATTATCTATTGCTTATAAATTCCTGGCCCATTTTGGAGGAAAGAAGAAGGGAAAAGTATTAGTAGGGCAGATTAAATATAAATAGTTATTAAGTTGCTGCCAAAATATATAAAATTTCATGATAAACCCCAGGTCTCAAACTAATGTGAGTTTTTTCTAGAACATCATCTGATGTCAGAAACAAGCAGGAAAATAAGCTTTCTTCCTTGCAAACTCAAGTCAAGAAATTTATCTTAATTATTCATTCACTTGAAATAGCCCACATTTGAAATAAGGAGCTGGTTCTTCCTTACTTGCCAGAAATGTGCTGTCCCTGTGGGCAGCTCAGCTGAGAAAGTTCTACTCCAAAACCTTCTTAACAACAAAAATAAATAAATTAAATTAAATTTTAAAAACCTTCTTAAGATCTTCTTGCACTTAGCATTGCATCCTGTTGCACACATCAGAGGGAGACCTTAAAAATAGGTCCTGTAGACTGCGGTTTCATTTCTTTATCCTGGTCACAGATACACAGTGTGCTGGTTGAAATGATGTATATACCTTAGAAAAGCCATGTTTTAATTCTAATCCCATTTTGTAAAGGCAGAATAATCCCTATTCAGTTCTGTATGTAATTAGATCATTTCCCTGGAGACGTAACCCAATCAAGAGTGGTTGTTAAACTGGATTAGGAGAGATGTGTCTCCAGCCATTTGGGTGGGTCTTGATTGGTTTACTGGAGTCCTATAAAAGAGGAAACATTTTGGAGAATGAAAGATTCAGAAAGAGCTGAGAAGAACAACATAGCCATGAAAAGCAGAGAGAACCAGCCAGAGACCTTTGGGGATAAAGAAGGAAAGTTCCTCCCAGGGAACTTCATGAAACAGGGAGCCAGAAGAGAAAGCTAGTAGATGATGCCATGTTCGCCATGTGCCCTTCCAATCAAGAAAGAAACCCTGACTGTGTTTGCCATGTGCCTTCTCACTTGAGAGAGAAACCCTGAACTTCATCAGCCTTCTTGTATCGAGGTATCTTTCCCTGGATGGATGCCTTTGATTTGACATTTCTATAGGCTTGTTTTAATTGGGAAATTTTCTCGGCCTTAGAAATGTAAACTAGCAACTTATTAAATTCTACTCTTTGAAAGCCATTCGTTTCTGGTATATTGCATTCTGGCAGCTAGCAAACTAGAACACACAGTATTTGGAACCCTTAACCTATATTGCTGACCAATATCTCTTTTGACAAAATCATAATTGAATGTGAACTTGCACAATTCACTTCCGATTGACAAGGAAAGGAAGGGTTAATTGTTTTAAAGGCGAATTATTCACTCAAGCTGCCAGCATAATAATGGTTTCCGAGTAGATGGATGAGTGACATTTTTATTACAGATGAGGAAGGAAATAAGAGATTATTTCCATGCGGGTAAAAGAGGACTGTCTTAGCATTTTGACTTCACTAGAGTCAGTCGCCTCTATGATGATATTTCATGGTGGAACACTTTGTAAGAGCAATGAGGTAGGACAATTTTTCATTGTGTGGGATTGTAGGTTTCAGGACATTTATCATCCCTGACTCCAGCAACTACATGCTAGTACTTTTCCTGGGCATAGTGATAAACTGAAAGCCCCTGAACAATTTTGAATGTTTCCTTAAGGGGGAGTTATGACCCCAGTTGAGAACCATTAGTGACTAATTTGGCTTATTTAGGGTATCACAGACACAGAATTCGGACCTGTCCCTTGCTTTTTAAATAAAATTAAACTTCCTTGTTTCAAAATGTAACTAGACATGATGTCATCAACATGGCAACATAAATATCTACTGAAAATCTCTCCCTAGAGAGTCAGGGTGGGAAAAAAAGGTCAGTTTGGAATTGTTCAGGACTCTGGAGGAAGATATAGACTGGAGAAGGTCCCTATAAGTGACAAATTGAAGAAACAGAAAAATCAGGTAGGAAACGTCCATCTCAGACCAACCAGTCCTATCCCTCCCCACAAGCTCACTCTCACAAAGCACTAGAAAGGCACAGAAATAGCAGCCAGGATCTCCCCCACCAGGGACACAGAATATAAATTATTTCACAGCAATGAGACAGATTCCCACCACTTACAAACCCAGTGGACAGGGGGGGACATTTCAAGGCCCAGGTCAGTGAGAGACAAAGAATCTGAGAAAATGTAGACAGAGACCGAAGTTCAAGCCCTGGGTTAGAAATCCTTCCCCCACTGCTGAGAGAATCAGCAGCAGGTGGCCTGATCCTCATCTGGGGTTCAGCTAAAAACTGGGACAATTAGGGAGTCCTCTGCCACAAGTAAGATTGGGGACACAGCCCATATTGAGCCAGATTTTGACCAGCAAAGTGAGGGCACAGGAAACCCACAATTCCAGCCCTGCCTGGTCAGACCCAGCCTGGGCTCTGCAGGCAAACAGCTTTTGAGAAGGTTAAGTTACTGAACAGTGCCATCTTCTGGGAAGACTGAAAAGTGCAAGGGAATTGAAGGGCTTTGCAGAGACTTTCCAGAACATATCCCAGGACCACTGGGGCTGGTCTAGACCTCATGCACAGGAACAACACCCTGTTTGGGCTGAGAAATATGGACTACACAACTGTTAATGTAGTTCCCTAAAACAAATCCAGGTCTCATGGCCTGTCAAAAAACAGAGCACCACTGGGAGACAAAAGACTTGTTTTACCCTAAAAGAGTCCTCAGTGTGGTGTGCAGGGCCTACCCACCATCTCTGAAGCAGGTTAGTGCGTGTGCCTAGTTATTGAGGGAATCTGGGGGCCAGAGTCAATCTGACAACAGGCTGGTGAAAGAGATGAACAGATAGAGAACAAAGCGAAACAACAAGAAAACCCTGGGTGAAAGATCAAATGACTTTCAGAATAATCTAAGTAAAAAAATCAGATGACTCAATACCAACAAAAAATCATGACTCATACCAGGGAGCATGATGATAGGACCCACTGAAGGAATAAACTAACAACCTAATTGAGGTGCAGGAGTTGAAACAACTAATTAAAGATGTTCAAAAAAATCTAAATTAATTCAGCAAGTTGAAGGAAAAAGAGAGGAAGGATATAAAGAAGATACTCTGTGACTCTGCAGAAGTACTTGAAAGCTTTAAAAAATAGGGCAGGCAACAGTGGCTTAGTGGCAGAGTTCTCCCCTGCTGTACTGGAGACCCAGGTTCAATTCCCAGAGCCTGCCCATGCAAAATAAACAAACAGACAAACAAATAAATAAATAAATGGCAGAACTTATGGGAATGAAAGACAGAAAAAAAAGATGAAAAAACACAATGGAGACTTACAACAGCAAATTTTAAACAACAGAAGAAATGATTAGTGAACTTGAAGAAAGGACAACTGAAATCCTGCGCACAAAAGAACAGATAGGGAAAAGAATGGAAAAATTTGAGCAGGGTTTCAGGAAACTGAATAACAATATGAAGTGCATGAATATACATGTTATGGATGTCCCAAAAGAAGAAGTAAAGGGGAAAGGGGCAAAAAGTATAAAAGAGGAAACAGTCACTGAAAATTTCTCAATGTTTATGAAAGACATAAAATTAAAGGTCCAAAAAGTGCAGTGTACCACAAATAGAATAGATCTAAACAGACCTATGCCAAAACACTTACTTACTAATCACATTGTCAAGTGTCAAAGACAGAGGATTCTGAAAGCAGCAAAAGAAAACCAATCCATCATATATGAGAGAAGCTCAAAAAGACTATGCATCTCTCAGCAGAAATCATGGAGGTGAAATATCAGTGGTATGATATATTTAAGATACTGAAAGAGAAAAACTGAAAACTAAGAATTCTCTTCGAAGGACTGCAAAAAATGCCCTTCAAAAATGAGGGAGAAGGCAGTGCAATAATTGCTCAGTGGCAGAATTCTTGCCTGCCATGCCAGAGACCCAGGTTCAATTCCTGGACCCTGCCAATGCCAAAAAAGAAGAAAAAAAAAAGAGAGAAAGAGAAGTGGTAGAAGGTGCCTCCCATGCAGAAGGCCTGGGTTTCATTCTTAGACCATGCACCTAAAAAAATTAAGGGAGAGTTTAAAATATTCAGATAACTGATACTGAGAGAGTTCATGAACAAGAGACCTATTCTACAAGAAATACTAAAAGAAGCATTAAAGGCAGATAGGAAAAGACAAGAGAGAGAAGTTTGGAGAAGTGTGTAGAAATGAAGATTATCAGTAAGGGTGACTAAAAAAGTAAAAAGTGAGAGAGAAAAAATAAGATATGATGGGTAAAATCCAAAAGAAACAATGGTTAAAGAAAGTACAGTCTTAACAGTAATAACATTAAATGTTAATGGATTAAACTCCTGAATGAAAAGACTCAGATTGACAGAATGATAAAAACAAAACAGAATCCTTCTATATGCTGTCTATAAGAGGTTCACTTAAGACTCAAGGACAAAATCAGGTTGAAAGTGAAAGGTTGGGAAAAGATATTTCATGCAAACAACAAGCAGAAAAGAGTGGGGGTAGCTATATTAGTATCAAACAAATTAGACTTCAAATGTAAAACAATCAAAAAAGGCAAAGAAGGACACTATGTAATAATAAAAGAGAAGACCCATAAGAAGACGTAACAATCATAAACATTTATGCACCAAGCCAGAGTGCCCAAAAATACATAAGGTAACACTGAAAGGAGAAGTAGGCACCTCTACAATAATAGCTGGAGATTCAATACACCACTCTCATCAATGGATAAAACATCTAAACAGGGAATCAATAAGTAAATATTGAATAATTCCTTATTTTGAACACTATGATAATTCTCAACTTTGAATAATGTGATAAATGAGCTAGAGGTAACAAACATTTATAGTACATTGCACTTAACAACAGTAAGATATACATTTTTCTCAAGTGCTTATGGATCATTCTCCAGGAGAGACCACATGTTGGGTCACAAAAATAAATTTAAAAGATCAAAATTATACAAAGCACATTCTCAGATCATAATAAAATAAAGGTAGAAATTAATAACAGATGGAAGGCTAGAAAATTCACAAATATATGGAGGCTAAACAGTGCACTCTTTAACAACCAGGGAGTCAAGGAAGAAATTACAAGAAAAATCTGTAAATATCTCAAGGCAAACAAAAATGAGAACACAACATACTAAAACATTTGGGATGAAGCAAAGGAAAGGCTGAGAGGGAGATTTATTACCCCAAAAGCCTTCATTAAAATAGAAGAAAGAGCAAAAAGCAAGGAATTAACTTCTCATCTGTAGGAAATGAAGAAAGAACATCAAACTAATCCCAAAGCAAACAGAAGGAAAGAAATAACAAAGATTAGAGCAGAAATAAATGAAATTGCACACATGAAAACAATAGAGAGAGAATAAAATTACAAGCTGGTTCTTTGAAAAATTCAATACAATTGATGAACCCTTAGCTAGGTTGACAAAATAAAAACAGAGAGGATGCAAATAGAAATACAAAGTTAGAAGTGGGGCGTGGACATAACTACTGATAGCACAGAAATAAAGGAGATAATGAGAATACTATGAACAACTATATGCTAACAAACTAGACAGCTTAGATGAAATGGATGATTTCTTAGAAATATACAAACAACAAACATTGACTCAAGAGGAAATAGAATACCTAACAAAACCAGTCAGAAGTAAACAGATTGAACTAGTCATCAAAAAATTCACAAAAAAATGAAAGTCCAGTATCAGATGACTTCATATATGAATTCTACCAAGAATTCAAGAATTATTACCAATCCTGCTCAAATTCTTCAAAAAAAAAAAAAACTGAAGAGGAGGGAAAGCTACTTAACTACTTCTATGAAGCCAATATCACCCTAAAACCAAAGCCAGGCAAAGACACCACAAGAAAAGAAAATTACAAACCAATCTCTTTAATGAGTATAGATGCAAAAATACTCAACAAAATACTTACAAATCAAAGTCAACAGCACATTAAAAGAATTATACACCATGAGCAAGTGGGTTTTATCTCAGGTATGTAAGGTGGTTCAACACAAGAAATCAATCAATGTAATACAACACATCAATAGATTAAAGAGGAAAAACCACTTGATCATGTCAATTGATGCAGAAAAGATATTTGACAAAATTCAGTATCCTTCTTGATGAAAACACTTCAAAAGATAGAAATAGAAGGAAACCTCCTCAAAAGATAAAAGGAATATATAAAAACCCATAGCTACATCATACTCAATGGTGAAAGAATGAAACTTCCTTCTAAGATCAGGAATAAAACAAAGATGCCCACTGTCACCATTGTTGCTCAACATTGTGCTGGAAATTCCAGCTAGAGCAATCAGGCAAGAAAAAGAAATAAAAGTCATCTAGATTGAAAAAGAAGAAGTAAAACTTTCACTATTTGCATATGACATGATCCTTGTTCTAGTTTGCTAGCTGCTAGAAGGCTACGTGCCAGAAATGAAGTGGCTTTTAAAAAGGGGAATTTAATAAGTTGCTAGTTTACAGTTCTAAGGCTGATAAAATGTCCGAATTAAAGCAAGTCTATAAAAATGACCAAATTAAGTCACCAACAAGAGGTTGCCTTCACTCAAGAAAGACCAATGAAGTTCAGGGTTTCTCTAAACTGCAAAGGCACATGGCAAACATGGCAACATATTCTAGCTTCCTCTCCAGGTATCTTGCTTCATGAAGCTCCACTAGGGACATTCTTCTTCATCTCCAAAGGTCACTGGCTGGTGGACTCTGTAGCTCTTGTCTCTGCTGCTCTTGTCATTCTAAAGTTTTCTCAAAAATCCTTCCTTTTTTAAAGGATTCCAGTAAACTAATAAAGACCCACCTGGAATAGGTGGAGTCACATCTCCCTCTAATGAAATGTTGATACCCAAAAGTGGGTGAGTCACATCCCCCTGAAGATAATGTAATCAAGTTTCCAACCTACATTATTGAACAGGGATTGAAAGAAACAGTTGCTTCCACAAGACTGATTAGGACTAAAACATAGCTTTTCTATGGTACATAAATCCTTTCAACAGCAAATCCCATACATAGAAAATCCTGGAAAACCTACAGTAAAGTGACTAGAGCTAAGTACAAGTACAGCAAAATAGCAGGATACAACATTAACACACAAAAGTCAGTAGTGTTTTTTTTGTTTGTTTTTTTTTTTTTTTTGCACAGACAGGCATAAGGAATTGAACCCAGGTCTCCAGCATGGCAGGCAAGAACTCTGCCTGCTGAACCACAGTGGCCCACCCTAGTAGTGCTTTTATACACCAACAATAATCAATCTCAGGAGGAAATCAAAGAAAAAATTCATCTACAATAGCAACTGAAAGAATCAAATATTTAGGAATAAATTTAACCAAAGATATAATGAACATATACACAGAAAACTACAAGAAATTGCTAAAAGAAATCAAAGACATAAATAAATGGAAGGACATACTATATTCATGGATTGGAAGACTTAATATAGTTAAGATGTCAATTCTACCCAAATTGATTTATAAATTCATTACAATACCTATTAAAATTCCAAAAACTTACTTTTCAGAAATAGAAAAACTAATAATCAAATGTATTGAGAAGGGCAAGGTGCTCCAAATAGCCAATAATATTTTGAAAAAGAAAAAAGAAATGGGAGGCCTCACATTATTTGACTTTAAAGCATACTGTAAAGCTAGAGTGGTCAAACAGAATGATACTGGCATAAAGATACATGTACTGGCCAATGGAATTGAATTGAGTCTTCCAAAGTGAACCCGCTCATCTATGGCCATTTGATCTTTGATAAGGCAGTTGTGCCAGTTTGAAGGTTGTGCATGGTTAGAAAAGCCATGTTTTAATCCTAATCCCATTTTGTAAAGAGCCATTTCTTCTAATTCTTATTCATTACTGTATGTTGGAAACTTTTTTCTTTTCTTTTTTTTTTTTTGCATAGGCAGGCACTGGGAATCGAGCCCAGGTCTCTGGCATGGCTGGTGATAACTCTGCCTTCTGAGCCACCATGGCCCACCCTGTATGTTGGAAACTTTGATTAGATTCTTTCCATGGAGATGTGACATGATCAAGTGTGGGTATTAAACTTGATTAGGTGGAGATATGTCTCCACCCATCCCAGGTGGATCTTAATTAGTTTACTGAAATCATATAAAAGAAGAAGTATTTTGGAGAAAGCTTCAGAACACTGCAGAACCAGAAAGTAGAGAGTCCCTTTTGAGAACGATGAGAAAGCCACTGCAGAGCCCAGCAGAGCCATGATGTCAAGAGAACCACAGAGTCCACCAATCAGTGACCTTTGAAGATTCTGAGAGAGCAGAGAAAGCTTCAGAATGCTGCAGAACCACAAAGCAAAGAGCTCACCAACAGCGACTTTTGGAGATGAAGAAGGAAAACACCTCCTGGGGAGCTGGAGAGGAAGCTCGCAGATGATGCTGTATTTGCCATGTGCCTTTCCACTTGAGAGAGAAACCCTGAACTTAATCAGCCATCTTGAACCAAAGTATCTTTCCCTTGATGCCTTAGATTGGACATTTCTATAGACTTGTTTTAATTAGGACATTTTCTCAGCCTTAGAACTGAAAACTAGCAACTTATTAAATTCCCTTTTTAAAAGCCATTCCATTTCTGGTATATTGCATTCCAGCAGCTAACAAACTAGAAGAGAAGTCAAGTTGACTCAACTGAAACAGAGCAGCCTCTTCAACAAATGGTGGTTAGAGAACTGACTATCTATTTCCAAGAGAATGAAAGAAGAACCCTGTCTATACCTTATACAAAAATTAACTCAAAATGGATCAAAGACCTAAACATTAGAGCCAAAATGATAAATTGTTTAGAAGAAAATTCAGGGGAATATCTTAAGGATCTTGTGATAGGAGATAATTTTCCTAGACTTTACACCCAAAGTGTGAGCAATAAATAAATGGAATCTCCTCAAAATTGAACTTTTGCACATCAAAGGAATTTGTCAGCAAAGCAAAAAGGCAGCCTATTCCAATATTTGGAAACCACATATAAGATAAGGATTTAATGTCCAGAAATCCTACAACTCAACAGCAGAAAGACAAATGACCCAATTAAAAAATGGGCAAAAGACATAGACTGACACTTTTGCAAAGAGGAAATACAAATATCTTCAAAAACATATGATAAGATTCTCAACTTCACTAGTGATTAGGGAAATATAAATCAAAACCACAATGAGATATCATCTCACACCTACTAGAAAGGCCATTATTGAAAAAAATAATAAAAGAAGAAGAAAAGAAAACTGCAAGTGTTGGAGAAGATACGGAGAAATACATATACTTTTTCACTGTTGGTGGGCATCAAGAATGGTGCAACCACTCTGGAAGGTTATTTGGTGGTTCCTCAGGAAGCTAAATATAGAACAGCCATATGATCCATCAATCACATCACTAAGTATATATTTGTAGAAACTGAAAACAGGGGCACAAACAGGCATTTGTATACCTATGTTTATAGAAGCCTTATTCACAATTACCAAGACATGGAAACAGCCTAAATGTCCATCAATGAATGAGTGGATAAACAAACTGTGATATATACATGCTACAGAATATTACAGAACTATAAAACTAAATAGCTTCATGAAGCATGCAACAAAGTGGATGAACCTTGAGGAAATTATGGTAAGAAAAATAAGCCAGAAACAAAAGGACAAATACTGTATAGTCTCACTAGCATGAACCAAGTATAATGAGCAAATTCTGAGAGTTAAAATAGAGAACACAGGTATGCCTGTTTGAAAGGATTTATGTACCCTAGAAAAGCCATGATTTAATACTAAGCAATCTTGTGGGAGTAATCATTTCTCTTAATCTCTATCCAGTACTCTAGGTTGGAAACTTGATTGGGTTATCTCCATGGAAATGTGACTCAATCAATGTGGGTATTAAACTTGATTAGATAGAGATGTGTCTCCACTCATTTGAAGGGGTTTTGATTAGTTCACTGGAATCCTATAAAAGAGGAAACATTTCAAAGAAAATGGGAAATTCTGAGGGAGCAGAAAATGGCATAGCCACGTGAAGCAGAGAATCCACCAGCCTGTGACCTTTGGAGATGAAGAAGGAAAATGCCTCCTGGGGAGCTGAAGAGGAAGCTAGCAGATGATGCTGTGTTTTCCATGTTCCTTTCCACTTGAGAGAAACCCTGAAATTCACTGGTTTTCTTGAATCAAGGTATCTTTTTTCCCTGGATGCCTTAGATTGGACATTTCTGTAGACTTGTTTCAATTGAGACATTTTCTTCATCTTAGAACTGTAAACTTGCAACTTAGTAAATTCCTCTTTTTGGAAGGCAATCCATTTCTGGTATATTGCATTCTGGCAGCTAACAAACTAGAACAACAGGTTATCAGGAGATAGAAAGAATGTAGCATTTAGGCACTTGATGCTGAAAGAGTACAAAATGTTCAACAGGATTGATTATAAAGAACCAGAATTGTATAACACAATACTATGTGATGGGTTGCACAACATTGTAAGTATATTGAAAAAAGCAGAGTGTGAATATGGTTAAAAGAAGAAGGCTATGGACATGTATGAAAACAGGAGAGATAGAGGATAAAAACTGGAACTGTATAACATAGGGAAACCTAGAGTAGACAATGATGGTGATTAAAATTGCAAATGTAAGAAAGTTTTTACTTGAGGGAGAACAACTGAGGGTCATCAGTGTATGATGTTAAGAATGGGATGGTATTTGGAAAGAATACAACCAATGCTAACTAGAGTCTATGGTTTACAGTAAAATTGTAGTGTTCTTTCATTAATTGTAACAAAGGCAATATACCGAAGCTAAATGGCAATAATGGGAGGGATATAATGGAGGAGTATGGAATTCTTCTTGCTGTTGTTGTTTCTCTCTTACTTTTTTTTCTTTTTCTTCTCCTCTTCTTCTGTCTTTATGGAAGAATGGACCTGTTCTCACATAGATTGTTGTGGTGAATGTATAACTAAGTGATTAGACTGTAGGAATAACAATGTGATTATACTACAGGGAAGTATAATGGTCCACCCCTCTGGAGAGCAGTGTGTTTGTTTCACAGGAGGCTAAGTATAGAGTTGCCATATGATCCTGCAACCCCATGATTAGACAAAGACTTGGAAGAAATGAAAGTGAGGACATGAATAGGCAACTGCACAGTAGTGTTTATGACAACATTACTCATGATCCATTCAATGAGTGGAAGTGGCCTAAAATTACATTGACTGATGAGTAGAAAGGCAAAATATGATGTATACATACATCAGAATATTGAGTAGATGCAAGAAGGAATGAAGTCATTTGGCATGCAATCAGGAGAATGAACCTTAAGGACATTATGTTGGATGAAATAAGACAGAAACAAATGGATAACTAATGTATGGTCTCAGTAATATAAATGAACTACAATGAGCAAGCTTTGAGAATTGAATTTGAGTGCATAGGTTATCAGAAGATAGAAAGTGAGCAGAGATTTGGCAATCAATGATTAAGGAGTACAAAATGTTAAATAAGGCTCATGGTAAAGTTTCCTAGATTGTAAGCTCCTACAGAAGTCACATCTTTTCTGGAACTTTAACTGCTATTTCTAAGTTCTGAGATGCTGTGCCCTTTGTGTATAACCTGGTATTTCCCTGGAACATTGGGTGTTTGAGTTTGCAAGCTGCTGGAATGCAATATACCAGAACTGGAATGGCTCTTAAAGAGGGGAATTTAATAAATTACATGTTTACAGTCCTAAACCTATGAAAATGTCCAAACTAAGGCATCCAGTGAAAGGTATCTTAATTCAAGAAAGGCCAATGGGTCTGGAACAGCTCTGTATGCTTGGAAGTCACATGGCTGGCATCTTCTGGTGCTCCTGGAGCTCCTGGGCTCCATTGCTTTCAGCCTCTGTTACTGTGTGGGTTCCTCACTTTGCCTCTCTGGGGTTGCCTTTCATCTTTTGGCTTCTCTTGGCTCTGTACAGATTCTGGCTTGCTTAACATCTCATTGTGATGTCTGCTGGGCTCTGGGCATCTTTAAACCTCTATGTCTCTGTTCTCCAAGTGCTGGCAACTGTTTCAGCTCTGCTCTGAAGTTTCTGTCAACTCCATCATTTGAGTCTCTCCAAAGTATTTCCTCTTTTGAAAGATTCCAGTAAACTAATCAATACCCACCTGGAACAGACAGTCACATCTCCATCTAATCAAATGGTCACACCCACAATTGGTTATGTCACAGCTCTGTGAAGGCAATCTAATAAAAAATATCCAACCTACAGTATTGAATCAGGATTGAAAGAAACAGCTGCCCTTTAAAAATTGGATCAGGATTAAAACATGTTTTTTTCTGGAGTACATAATACTTTCAAATTGGCACATTGGGTATCTGTAGGATACTGAGACTCAGAGTTAGAATTCTGCACTTCTGTAGGAAGCATTACTCCATACAGCAATTGTTAAAGAAGCTGAAAAAGAGATCAAATTCCAATTAGAGATATAAATGAAATATCCTGAAGGACCAAGGTAAATCAGAATACAGGGTAAAGGATGATATTTGGCTGTATCATAAAACTTCAACTTCTGTATGAGTCCAAAGGAAGAGATGTTCATTTGGTCCACAATTTAAGCTTCCTGTACCACACTATCTAATTTAACCTGTCTGGTCAGTTTACATAAACAACCTAATTACATGGAACCTAGAATAGGGAATGAACTCTTATTTTCTGTACAGGATAATGTAATGCTCAGGTACATTCCAGAGTATTTGGGGCAGAAAATAAAAATGTATTTTCAAAGTCACCTTGAGGAACTGGAGGAAGAGGTGGAACTATTAAACTTTCCCACCTGGAAAATTTCTGATATTCTCTCAGACATTAGGGACTCCCAATTCAATAAGCCAAGTCCTTGATCTTGAAGCTTGCCCTTATGAAACTTATTTCTGCAATGGTGAAGCTATGCCAGCATGTAATGTTCACTAAGGGTCACCCCCAGAGAAGCCACTTTTGTTGCTCAGATATGGCCTCTCTCTTTAAGCCAAGTCTGCAAATAAATTCACTACCTACCCCCTTTTTTGGGATATGTCTCCCAGGGATGAGACTGACCCAGCCATCATGGGACTGAGAATGACCAAAAGGGGGAAAAATGGGACAAAATAAGATACCAGTGGCTAAAAGATTTCAAACAGAGTTGAGAGGTCATTCCAGAGGTTATTCTTATGCACTTTAACCAGATATTTCAAACTACCACATATATCATGCCCCAACCAACAGTATTCTTGAAAATCCTGGGGAGTGCCCTAGGCTCTGTCTAAGTCTCTATAAAAGTTTTTCTTAGCAAACTTGTTTTTTAAGAAAATTAAGGCCTCCAGATTGATCCTAGGCCAGATAAGTCTTGAAACCCAGAGGTACTAGTCTCTCAAAGAACAACAACCAATTTTATTCCTGAAAGGTTTAGGAGGCGAGAGAGTGTGAAAGAAAGAAAGTAGACCAGGAAATTTAAAGTCAGCATGTTTTATAGCTGCGCTCCCAGGCAGAGCTCACCAAACCCAAGATGGAGAGAGGTAAGTCCGCTCCTGGGTCTTGGTGTGAGCAGGTTTTTAAGCGAGGGGGGTCAGGTGATGCCCGGAAGGGGCAGCACATTAAGCAAGGGGGTCGGGGGTCAGGTGGACGTTTTGCAAGCACTTTTGTCGTAACGGTGCACTTCCTCATTCCAGAAGCCATGTTGGGAGGGGCGACACAGCTCTCATAGAATGACAACACCTCTTTGCAGCATGAAGAAGTTAAAATAGTCATTGCTCAGATATCCTGAAAATTGAGAGAAAAATCAATGAAAAGATGTAACTGAGAAATTGGGATTTAACAAATGACTGTGACTACTGACTTATTTTATAGGTATTTATTTTTATTGTCATAATGTTTAGAATAGCCAGAAGGAAATGCCTGAAGTTGTTAAACTGTAATCCTATAGCCCTGATCTTTGCTAATGATTGTATAATTATATAGCAAAAAAAAAGTCAATTGCCAATGATAGTATGGATCTACATCTGTATGTTTTGTTTTATTCCTCTGATATTTATATAATATGTGTGTGTGTGTGTGTGTGTGTATCAGTCAATACTACACTTAATTAGCCCACATCTATTGTAAGTCTTAAAATTAAGTAGACTGCAATACTATGGTCAATAAGAAGGAAGAGTAAGTGGCATGGGATGTTTGGGGCTCCTTTTTTAATTTTTATTTCTTTTATGGAGCAATGCAAAAGTTCTAAAAATGATCACAGTGATGAATACACAACTATGTGATGATACTGTGAACCATTGATTGCATACTTTGGATGGATTGTATGGTGTGTAAAGATATTTCAATAAAATTACATTAAAAATGTAACAGGAAGTAAGAACAAGTATAAGGAACAAAGAAAGTTGGAAATATACATGAATACTATCTCTCAAAATAATTGTTGAGGATCAATAAGTCTAGATTTTTTTATTTATTTTCCTTCTTCTAGAAGAAAGCTGCAGTGTGTCCTTTTTCACTCAAAGATTTGTCTTGAGCTTTTTTCTTTTTTTTTTGAAAGTAAGGTCTGGAGTTATTCTTTGAATAGAATGTAGATACAGAAGATAACTGAATACTACATTTTAAAGCAATGAACAGTTAAGAACATTTGCTACTGAATAAGTAAAGCATAATGATATAAATAATTTCATATCCATTTATGTAAATTCAGTGATAATATGAATTTACATTCCTGACAGAATTATTTAGGGGATAGGGATTCTATAAGACACAATTCAATTTTTAGATTAATGTAAGTGAGGGCAACTGTGATTCTCACTCTGTTACAATACCTCCCCCCACACACAAATATTTTGGCTATAGACAGGAATTAGTGAACAAGAACTATTTTTGTTGACAATTCTGATAACTAAAACTTAGGGTTTCCAAAATTATCCAGTTTCAGCCAAACTCTATACTATAAAGGGTTGTACAGCAGCAAAGCTCCAATGAATTATCATTCATTAAAAATTTTGACAACTTCAGAAATCTACCACTTCTTATCATCAAAGGGCTTATGTACTTGTAAGACTAAAGGCTGATTTAATAGTGCAAATAATTATTTTGGATATAAACACTGTCAGCATTGTCTCTTTCACACTCTACAGTGCTGATACCAAGGCTAATTCATTGTGTGCAAAAACTATGCCCTAACCTTTTCTTGAACAGACTCCTGACTTAGGCTTTCTACATACACCTTCATTCCAAATGACCAAGGACATGGTTGAGTGGCCAAACTAAGAATTACTAAGATGGAAAACCAAAAATGTCAGCTGATACCTGACTTATTACAAGGAAAGGTCATGTAACCGACCAAGGTCAGGAACAAGAAGGTAATGAACTTCAAAAGGAGAGGCAGGAACAAATAGAACAAGTCTGCAGCTTGTAGATCACTCTATCAAACACTCCTTCCCAAAATCTTTGCATAGGGGCCATTAAGGGTTCTGTTCAATGGGAGTTGTATGATAGGCCTTCTCAGCTTGAGAGACAGTGAATGTCATGAGCTTTAGAGCCAAACTCACTGGATTCAAATTTTAGCTCTGTCAGTTACTAACCATACATTCTTGGAGAAGCCCTGTAACACTCTCAGCCTCACATCTCTTATCTATGAAATGAGAATATCAATAATAATTAATAGTATTAATAGTTGTGAGGATTACATTAGTTAATGCATATAAAGTACATAGAACAGTGACTGAGTCATTGTAGTACTCAATAAACATGAACTATTGCTATGATGATAATTAGATTTTGCCTGAGACAATAGGATAGAGAAGATACAAAATTCCAAAGTAGGTTATCATATCAAATATTTGAGAAATACTTTCACAAGTCTTTAACATTCTATCCACTTTCAAATGTAAAGTAGTCCAAGGAAGTGTTAGGCACAGTGTCCTCTCAGCAGTGGTGTCATTAAGGAATCCACAGGAGACAGTAAGTCAAAGCTTAATAAATTTATTGAAGAGAGAGAAAGCAGGCAGGCAGAAGCCAGTGAAAGGAAGGAAAAGTAGCTCACCCTCTTTGTTCTGGGATCTGTATTATAAAGGGAAGTAACGTCGGGAGGGGAGGGTGCCCACTAGGTGATGTGTTGATTCTTGATTGGATGGGGACCTGTTGACTTAGAGTAGGATTGATTGCTGAGATATTCTCCTTTGATGTGCAGCTGCAAGTATTGGGCAGGGTGAGACACTAGCAGGGTAGGGTGTTATCAGCAGAGACAAATTGTGACCATATTTCCAGTTTTCTGGGGTGTCTTTATTCACCATCTGGAGGATATAGTACCTGCAGTATGGAAATTGGTTTATATCTGGATCCTTGGACCTGCCAAGGATGTTGAGGAGGAGGGCTGGACAGGGCTCTGCATCAATGGTTCATTTTGCTTTTAGAGTTCTTTTTCTGAGACCTAACAGGAAGATGTTGAAAGAAAGAGGATTTGTGAGGGGATTATCTTGATGTGAACCCTATCCTTCCTTACTGTTGGGGAAGTGGCTGGTTTGGAGAAGAGAGGTGTCCATTCACTGCCAGTCTTAGGTCTACTGGGCAACCTTCTTATGAAACCTCTTTACATAGATGCATAATGGACAAGGTCTTATTCCTACCTCAAAAATCTAAAAGGTGATGGATGAGATGTACTAATTCTATGAGTGACAGAGTCAGAACTATGTTGCTGAATTAGTTTTGCTTCATTCTCATAGTTTATTAAGACAATAGATGCCCATGGAGTAAAAGTAGGTCTTCAGGTCTTGCAGAAGACAGAACCAGCATATTAGAGATTGAGAGCTTCATTGAAAGTCAAATAAGCATCAATCTGTCACCAATGTTGGAGTCAGAGACACCCAGTAAGAAACTTCTGGAGAACCATAAAAATGCCCAGGCAAGGGTCAGCTTTAGTCATCTACCAGCACCAACAGACAAAAAGCCAGGCAGCCAAGAAAGGAACTGTCCTATCCCTATATCTCCTCTCAAAACTTCATCCCAACTTCCACCTCTTTTGACTCATGCTGAGCACAAAACAATAATTGCAAGTGGTGAAAGACATGGGTACAGAAAAAGAACAGAAACCAACCAGTACTACTATCCTGCTTCCCCAAAGGTCTTGGCATGCAGAAAGGGGGAAAAAGAAGTTATTTTTTAAAGATTTAAAGATATTAATATCTAGAAGTGGACTGAATTGAGTTACTTAATTAAGTTCATTTACCAAATTGAGATTGCATTTGTAAGATTATGTAAGAGAGAGAAAAGCCATATAACCTACCCAAGATTTTGAGCAGAACTGGAGAAAGATTTCTCACAATATAAAATTTTTTAGGAATAGCAGGTGACAAAAGTACATTTGCATTTTGACTGTTTCATGAGTCACATTTATTCAAAATATCTTTTACACTATTTTTATTATTTCTAGATCAGCCTATAAAAATCAGTCACTGTGACATGATAGTCCTTGTCTATCATATCATTATTTCCATTATAGAACTAACCCTAGGATGAAATTCTTATGTATTTATTTGTTTGCTTCTTTAGTAACTTTCACTTTACACTGGAATATAAGTTCCTTGATGTTAGGTACTTTGACTATCTTGTTTTCTGCTGTGTTATCAAAGCCTACAATGGGTCAGCTACATCATGGATATTCAATAAGTATTTTTTAATTAATGAACCCTGATCTATGGCTCAGTGCCTTTTCAATACAATTATTTCAATTACATTTTCATGTCTCATTATTGCAAGCTTTTAGCTCAAAACCAGAAGATCCAAGGGTCCTTTCACTAACCAACACAAAGAATAGACAACAGTTAGAATTTACTGCTCTATAAACCACTGGATGGGGGTGGTGCTTTCAAAAAGGAAAAGGGCCTTGTCATGATCAGGTTCATGTGTCAACTTGGCGAAATGGTGGTGCCCGTTTGTCTGGTCAGGCAAGTGCTGGCTTGTCTGTTTCTATGAGGACGTTTCATGAACTTAAATCATGATTACTTTGGTTGCATCCACAGCTGATTGTATTTGTAATCAGTTAAGGGGAGTGTCCTCTGCAATGATTGATGCTTAATCTAATCACTGGAAGGCTTTTAAGGAGGATTCAGAAGAGACAGTTACTCTTCCTGCTTCAGTTGGCAAGCCTCTCCTGTGGAGTTTTTCCAGACCCTTCACTGGAGTCATCAGCTTCACAGCCTGCCTTACAGACCTTGGACCTTTACTTTCCCACAGTTGCCTAGCCAGCCTCTCCTGAGAGTTCATTGTGGACATTTATCAGAGTCACCAGTTGTGGCCTGCCCTACAGACCGTGGACTCTACATTCCCACGGTTACATGAGACACTTTTATAAATTTATATCTATGGATATTTCCTGCTGATTCCATTTTTCTAGAGAACCCTAGCTAATACAGGCCTAATGTAAGAAGGAGGCAGAGAATCCATCAGAATCAGCAATAAGGCAGACTGAGTACTATATTCAATGCATACAAATGCCCAACTCAGACTTCCAACATTGTATGTTACCCAATCAGCCTCACTATAATACTTCTCCCCCAAATTTCCATCCAACAGTGAAATTCCATTTTAGTCTACCTTTGTAGGGGCACTCAAATGCAAATTCCACATGCACTTTTATATTAAGCATATAAAAATATTCACAAAACAAATAAAATTACAGCTCATCCCAAGTTGCTTCCCACAAAGCACTGTTTGTAAAAACATGAATTTCTATTCCATAATGGAAACTTGTCTCCAAAGTCTTAATTAACTAAGGAAATAAAAACTATCTTATTCATAGGTACTAAGGTGCAATTGATTCTGCTTCCACCCTTGAAGGATTTATTATGATATCAATTGTCCTCCAGTCATAAACAGCAGAAAATCAGATGAAAGACATAAAACAATGGCTTTCAAGACACTGGACAACAGGAAGCTCATGATTGTGATTTCTGAGATAAGTGAACCCTGAAATTGCCCAAACTTACTGCCAGAAAGCAGTTGCCAGGCTATAGCTCAGGATGGGGAAGCAAAACAAAGCCTTGTGGCCTCACTAAATTGATAACACAGATATTAGAGTCTATGGAGACTGAGGGGTTATAAATTGCAGGATAAAGGATCATAGAGAAGGGAGATAGAAAGGAAGAGAAAGGGAGAGGGAGGGTGAGGGAGAGAGAAAATGCTATAAAATCTGAAGATGAGTTGCCTCAAGTCTTTGGTTGAGTACTGATCAACACATGCATAATAAGAAATTCTGGAGGTTGGAAAATGAGTCACTCAAAAGCAATTGGCTGAACAACTTCACTCACAAATAGTTGGGAATGATTTGTTATTGCACCAACAAGAATGTTAATACATAGGCATTGGGTAGAGGTCTAAGAAAACATATGTCTTAGTAGCTGGACTAAATGAATCCCAAAATAAATGTTGCTCTGAACCTTCCTTAACAAAGCATAAAAGCATGCTTGAAAGGCACAATCTGCTCTTTGAATTACTTAACTTCACACCAGAATAAAATTCAACACTCTTTAAAGAAATACAACAAAATCTTCAACCCAATAATGTAAAATTCACAATGTAGAGCATCTAATGAACTTGCCAGGCAGTAAAAGAACAAGAAATTATTATTTAAATTTACAAGGAAAATCAATCAATAGAAATGATTCAGAAATACACAGAGAAGGTAATTAGTAAAGATTTTAAAGTATTATAGATATTGTAAATATATCAATGATGTAAAGAAAACTATAAACATGGCAAGAATGTAAATGAATGATACAAAAAAGGCCCAAGAGAAAATCCTAGACAAGAAAAACAAAATATCTGAAATAAAATATATACTGGATGGAATTAGAAAATTACACATGGCAAAAGAAAAATCAATGAACTTGAATATAGAGCAATAAAAATTGTTCAAAATGAAACAGAGAGAGAACGAGAACAAATGTTGAAAACAAATGCTCTCTGTGCTATGGGAAAATATCAAATCACCTAATAGTTGTATAATTAGAGTTCCAGAAAAGGAGTTGGAAGCATAAAAATAGAGAGAAATAATGATCAAAAGTCTTTCCAAGTTTGATCAAAACTCTAAACCTACAGATCCAAGAAGCTCAATGAATACAAGCCAGACAAAGCTTAATCATAACCAAATTTCTGAAAACTAATGATCAAAAAAATTCTTAAAAACATCCAGAGAAAAGAAATACATCTCATGAACAAGGAAACAAATATAAAAATGACAGCAGAATTCTCATTTAAAAAGCTTTAAAAACTTTTCTTAAAAAAAAGAAAACAATAGAATAACATATTTAAAGCACAGAAAGAAACAAAAGAGTCAACCTAGATTTTTATAATCAGTAAAAATAGCTTTCAAAAATTAAGGTGAACCTTCCTGGCAACTTGGGACAGAGA
>PVIY010025637.1:0-28147 GCA_004026745.1 Myrmecophaga tridactyla | reverse complement strand
TTCTCTATTGTCGTTTTATTTCTTTTTCTGTTGTCTTTTTATTTCTTTTTCTAAATTGATGCAAATGCTCTAAGAAATGATGAATATGCAACTATGTGATGATATTAAGGATTACTGATTGTGTGTGTAGAATGGAATGATATCTTAATGTTTTGTTTATATTTTTAATTAATAAAAAAAGTTTAAAAAAAAAGAATATCAGGCAGGAGTGAAAGCTTCAATTTTGTTACTGAAATTAGTAGAACAGGCTATCAGACTGGAAGCCTAGATGGAGTTGATGTTGAATATTGAGGAAGAATTTCTTCTTTTCCGGGAAATCTCAGTGTTTGCTTCAACTGTTTGGTTTGGCCCCAGCCACATATTTGAGAGTAAGTAATCCCTTTTCTTAAAGTCAACTGCCTGTAGATGTTAACAACATCTACCAAAAACCTTCTCAGCATCATTTAGATTAGTATTTGATTAAATAACCAGGCACTATAGTTGACACATGTGCTGGTTTGAAAATATTATGCATACCCAGAAAAGTCTGCTTTAATACTCATTCAATCTTGTGAGGGCAGCCGTTTCTTTTAATTCTGATTCAACACTATAATTTGGAAACTTCTGATTAGATTATCTCCACAGAGATGTGGCGTGCCCAATTGTGGGTGTGACTTTTGATTAGATGGAGATGTGACTCCACCCATTCCAGGTGGGTCTTAATTAAATTACCAGAATCCTTTAGAGGAGGAAACATTTTGTAGAGTCAGAAATGACAGAAATGACAGAGCCTACAGAGACAACAGAAGCCCAAAGAAACTTCACAGCAGAGCTGACACAGATGCAGACACGTGGAGAATAGAGACACGGATGCTTGGAGATGTTGGAGCCCAGCAGACATTACCAGGAGATGTTAAGCAAGCCAGAACCTGGAGAGAGCCAAGGGAAGCCAAGAGATGAAAGCCAATCCTGGAGAAGCAGAGTGAGAAACCCAGCTAGGAACAGAGACTAAAGATAATAGAGCTCAGAAACAAGGGACTGGCAGATGCCAGCCATGTGACTACCCAGTTGAGAGGTTTTCCTAACCCATCATTACCATTACCTCCTTTCTTGAGAGAAGGTAATCTCTTATTGGTACCTCAGTTTGGACATTTTCACTTCCTTAGACCTTTAAACTTGTAACTTATAAAATTCCTCTTTTTAAAAGCTGCTTCAGTTCTGGTATTTCACACTCTGGCACCTTGCAAACTAACAGAACACATAAGACTCACCAACTGTTCCAACCACAAGACCAAAAAACACACTAGGCTACAAATTAGCATGGATTTCAGTGGGACTTCAGAACAGAAAAAAAAAATATTTCCCATGGTGCCTGTTTTAGTTTGTAAACTGCTGGAATGTGATATATCAAAACGGAATGGCTTTTAGAAAGGGGAATTTATTAAGTTGCATGTTCAGTTCTAAAGCCATGAAAATGTCCAAATTAAAGGAGAGCAATAGAAATGTCCAATCAAAGGCATATAGGGATAGATACCTTGGTTCACAAAGGCTGATAGCATTCAGTTTTCTCTCGCAGTTGGAAAGGCACGTAGCAAGATCTGCTAGCTCTCTCTTCAATGGCTTCCCTGGAGCTCTGCCCATTCTGTTGGCTCTATTGGTTCTGGTAGCACTCATGGCACTCAAGGCACTAAAGCTTTTTCCAAAATGGTTCCCTCTTAAAGGGCTCCAGTAAGCAATCCCACCTTGAATGGGTAGAGACATCTCCATGGAAACCATCTAATCAAAAATTATCACCCCCAATTGTGTAGGTCATATCTCCATGAAAACAATCAAAAAGATTCTACCCAGCAATATTGAATGAGGATTAAAGTACATGACTCTTCTGGGGTACATAATAGATTCAAACCAGCACATTCCACCCTTTGGATCCCAAAAGCCATGTTCTTTCCAAATGCAAAATACATTCTTTCCATAACAATGTCAGAAAGCTTTAAGCCATTTCAGTAACAATACAAGTACAATACAAAGTCAGAAAGAATACAAAATCTCATCAAAGTCCACTACAGTTATGGTCTTCTTAAAGCAAAAATTCTCCTCTGGCTCTGGATCTGTAAAACTCAGAGAAAATTATTTGCTGCTAATATACAAAGGAGGGATAGCCATAGGATACATATTCCCATCTCCATGGGGAGAAGTTGGAAGGAACATGGGGGGTCACCATCCCCAAACAATTTTGAAAACCTGCAGGGCAAACCCCATTAGATTTCAAAGTCTGAGAGTCATTTATCTTTGGGGTTTTAGAAAGCAGCAGTCCTACCCTTTTCAAGGGCCTATGCAGCAGCCCGCCCCTCTCCGAATGCATACTTGGGGGACATTGTGCAGGCCAATTTTTTCTAGGCTTTACCCTCTCCAAGCTTCGGGGCTATCCCTAGGTTCTCTTCCATCTCTGGGGCACATGTTCAACCCCTCCACAACAATGGGGTAGCAGCCAGGCTCTTCCTAATTCCCAAGAAAGGTGCTCCACCCTCTCCAAGGCATGAGGTGGCATGACTCTTCTACTGCAGAAGACAGAAGGCCTATCCTCTGTCTTCAGGGCAAACTCAGCCTCTCCAAGTGATTGGGTGGATCCTCTCTCCTGGCCATGGTTTCTTGACTTTAGACCCTAACCTCCATAGTTCTGCCTCTAAAGTTATTTTTCCTCTACTGTGTCCCTTTTCTGCCCCTCTTAGTCCAGACTGGCCGTGGTTCTGTTTATACATATTCCACAACACTCTTGTTGGTTTCTTATGCAATAGGCTGGGATGATGCCCATCAGATAAAAAGACTTTCCTCAGATCCTTCCTGGAAAACTCCATCTCCAATCCTGGCTTTTTCTGAAATGGCTGATTGTTTTTACATTTGGTTAAATTCTCATGTGGGGGGCACTATTTATGAGGTCTCCCTTTCCAGAAGCCCAGAATTCTCTAGACCAGCAATTTCTGGTTTCTTTATATCCAAGAGGTTAGTTCTCAACTTATCTCTTTCCTACTGTATTTTGCTGTAAGCTGCAAGGAAAAACCAGGCTTGCACTTTCCATATTTAATTTGGAAATCTCTTCTGCTGAATATCCAAGTTCATGGCTTTTAAAATCTGCCTTCCAGCCAAAATACTCATCAGTTTGGCAGATTATCTGCCATTTTAAAGCAAGTCTCGCCTTCCTTCCAGTTTGCAGTAATACCTGCCTTATCTAGAGCCTTGTCAGAGGTATCTTTAGAGTCCACATTTCTGCCATCAGTCTTTACAAAGTATTCTATGCCTTCTCTATCAAGCTCCTCACAACTCTTTCAGAATCTTCCTCTTATCCATTTAAAAAGCATTACATCATGTTTTGTATTTGCAAACCACATCAGCATCCCACTTTTCTGGTACCAAAATCTGTTTTAGTTTATGAGCTGCTGGAATGCAATATACCAGAAATGAAATGGCTTTTAAAAAGGGGAATTTAATAAGTTGCACATTTACAGTTCTATGGCCATAAAAGTTTCCAAATTTAAGCAAGACTATAGAAATATCTAATCTAAGGTATCCAGGGAAAGATACCTTGGTTCAAGAAGGCTGATGGCATTCAGGTTTTCTCTTCTCTGCTGTGAAGGTGCATGGTGAGATCTGCTAGCTTTCTCTTCCAGGGCTTCCCCAGGGCTCTGTCTATTCTGTTAGGCCCTGTTGGTTCTGGTGACTCTTGTGGCTATCATGGCTCTAAAGCTTTTTCCAAAATGGTTCCCTCTTAAAGGGCTCCAGTAAGCGACCCCACCTTGAATGGGTGAAGACATCTCCATGTAAATCATCTAATCAAAAGTTACCACCCACAATTGGGTGGGTCATATCTCCATGAAAACAATAAAAAGAATCCACTCAGCAATATTGAAAGAGGATTAAAAGATGGCTTTTCTGGGGTACAAACCAGCACAATGACCATCCAGAAAAATGGAAGTCAGTGCTCTGTAAAAGTGGTGGGGGGTGCAAGTGGCAGCTTAAAATGGTTTAAGACAAGGGTGTGACAACAAAGTTTCAGCAGGGTCTTGAGATACAGGGATCTGAAGGTTTGTTATCAGCAGTGATCAAGAGAACAGGGTTTCAATGCTTTGTTTATGACACCATCTGTACATTCTTCTTCCTTCCCACTTGAGTGGGTTTGGTGACCTTAATTTCTTTCCCAACCATCATAGGTAGCAATGTGCAGTAACATATTCTCAATGTGGAGTGGGGGCTTGGGCCCTGGGTTTCCACACAGGTAAACAAGGGAACGTAAAATGTAGTGTGCTTGAAGAAAATAGAGACATTATTAAGGGAAGAATTTCTAAAACATAATTAAACTTAAAAATAGATATTACATATCCTTTTGGAAGGATAGAAAGTTAAAGAAATAGTCTACCACCTACGAAAGCACAAAAGCGTAAAAGCTTTGATTTCCTGACTTGGGAAGCTTTTGAGTGAAACAATTTGCAGGGCCTGTGTATGGACCCTTTTCTTAGGATAATGGCAAGTTATTTAGATACCTGGTTATTTTTTAGCAAATTTCATTTACAAACTTAGTGTGAACTCAGTATGAAGGTATTGAATGTTAGACGACCTAGCCAGGAGAATGTGAGCAAAACCGAGGAAAGGAAAACAATGTTGACATAGACAGTGCATAAATATTCTCTGAGAATGAATTATGAGGGTGACTATTTATCATATTAAATTATACATGTAGCATATTTATTATGCTGCAAAGATTTGGGCAAATATTATATTACTGTGCAGTGTCATTCTCTCCTCAGTGAGATTATCATATAAATGAAGCCATCATCGCATAGTGGCAGCATAGTATGCCAAAGCAATAAAGCAAAATTAAATAAAAACTCACTCTTGTACAGATTTCTAACAGATTTGTGGATTGTGTTATATTTTTTATTTTATTTTTTGTCTAGGAACCACTTAATGGGAATTATGTGACTTTATAGCATGGAAAATTTCCTTTTTGTTGCATAGAAACTTGTATCTCTAGTAAAAAAGGAGAATATAGAACACTTGAGCAATTTATGACCAGAATAAATTACCATGTCCATAATTTTATTTCTTTGGGTTTTTAAAAATTTGGATAGGTTGGCTTATACTGGAAAGTATGTTGAATCAGGCAAAATTGATTTTAAAATAATAAGATTTTTTTGGGGAGTGTGCATGGTCCAGGAATCGAACCCAGGTCTCCCACATGGAAGGTGAGAATTCTACCCCTGAATCACCTATGTATCCCTAAAATAACAAGATTTTTATTTTTGGAATGTGATTTTGTTCAGGGAATGGGATTCATTCACTGAAATATATGTTAGAGGATTTCTCACATCAAGTCTAATCTTCCAATGCTTGATAATCTCTGGGAGGACTATGACTGTAGCCTGCCCAAATTTACATTATAAATGGTCTATATGATGCCCAACAGATAATGAACATGATCCATGAAACAACCAACTGATGTACTAATTTAAGGTTAATACAAACCAAGATCTTAGCATTTGCTGAGCAATGTGGTAAATTGTTTTATTGAATAGTTTCAACAAATATAGGAACAGTAATGATATTATCCAAATTATAATTATTAAGAAACTGATGCTTTGAGGGTTTGTTAGGGCAAGGCCTTTTTTTGGTTTCAGGAAAAATAGTTTAAATTCTTTAAAACTGGACTGTCAGTGATTTCAGCACTATCAAAGACATTCCTCTTCTGCTGTAGTGTTACCTCACCAGCTTTTCATGCTTTTTTCCTTAAAGTCAGACAAATTGTCTCATGGCATTATTGTCTCACTCCTGCTCTTATTTAAGTTGGAACCTAAGTTAATTCAACTTTTTAAGTTAAACAGCAGCTGTGTGCTAGAGGTGGTTGCACTCTTACAGGTGGCGCATACCCCTCACAGGCCTGGCTGGATGAGAATACTTTAGATACTGTGCTGTGATCACAGTAACTGAATTCTCATTGTCCCCAAATGAGATGATATCTTATATAATTACCTTCTGTTTCTCCTTAGTAATGTAAAATATTTTCTTAAATGCTGAGATTACTCAAGCTCCTTTATTTTCTTGCCTAATTGGGAGATTTGGGTCTATATACGAATAAAATTTTATTGACTTACCTTACATTGAAAAAAAATTTTAGTGCCTACTATGTACCAGCAGTCACAAATTCTCTAAATGTCCTTAATATTTTTAGGCATATGTAAAGCTTGTCAAGCTCATTTAATCATTTTATAATATTTGACCTGTACTTCATTTAATACTACTATTAATAATAATTTATTATATCATTTTTATAATTGTTGCTCTTATAGTGGCATGGATAATCAAACATCAATGCATCCTCTATTTTAGTATGGTCTGAGAAAAATCTCAAATTTTTTCCTACATTTTGCTAACTCTTCTGTGCCCTGCATAGAAAGTGGTAGAAAATATGACAGTAAAAATGAGAACTAATAGTCAATATCACTACTGGAAATACATATTCTTAAATTTCAGTAATGTAAAGGATGTCCCTTGATGAAAATATTTCCAGTCATCCCCGTAGTAAACAATCTACCAGTCAATCAATCAGGTGACATTGTGTCACAGAATGTTGCCCAGGAAACTGTGAAATATAACCTATGTCTACTTTAAACATTGCATTTTTAAATGTGAATTTCATTACCATTGTGCATTTTAGGAAAAAAAAAACAGGAAAAAAGTGTGGCTTAACTTTGTAAAACAAAGAAAGAAAAACACTAAAGTAATGTGTAATAGCTTCAGATGGGCCATCAACAATATATAATAGCTCTTACTAAATGATTTGATTCATTAGCAAGATTTAGACTATTGTAACAGTTAATGGTTTAGGGTAGATCAGCTAAAATGCAGAATTTTGACTCTTTAGAAAACACTGATATGGACTCAATGGATTAAAAGACAAACATCTCTTTCTACATGTAAGTATGTATGTGTGTATACACACACACACACGTATGTATACACATCTATAGCACGTGTGCATATACACATATTTGTGTGCATACATATTAATCTATATAGGCTCCAGCTGATAAATCAGAAGATAATGATATTTGAATTGTATTTTTAAAAAAACCTATGATAATAGTGTCAAATACATATGAACTAGATAAAATCCAATATTAATCTACACACTGGCATTATGCACATATAATGGAAACTCATACAAATGATTTATTTTATAATGGCTGAATTCATTACATAATTTCCTGGAACTGACAGATATCAATACTACTCTCTTCAAATTTTCATATAAAACTGAGTATCAAACCCTTCACAATGTTAGGAAAGAAGCAAAAAAGTAAAAGAAACTTGCAATTGTAGTACCATATATGCACTTTATTTAGTGCTACACAGTTTTACAGTTTTAATAGTTTTTTTTTTAATTATCACCAACAATACAGTGTGACTTATAAGGCAATTTATGATGTAAGTTAATCATTCATTGTTCCGAATCACCTTATACAACAATTGGTGCAACACTAGTTTGGTCTCCCAAAGATGATATTTTAGGTTCCTTGGCTGCTCAAGGAAATAGCATGAAATGATTTGGCTTGAACAATGGGAATTTAATGGCTCACAGCTTTGAAGCCAGCAGTCTAAATCAAGTCCAAGCCAAGGCCTCATTAAGACAATGCTGTCTTTCTGAGGACTGGCAATCTGGGCTGGCTTCCAGGGATCCTTGGTCCCAAGCTCCTCTCTCAAATGGCCATGGCCATGGCTGTCTCCCCTGGCCTCTCGCCTCTCTTCTGGCTTCCATTAACATTTAGCTTCTTGCTTCCCATGGCTTTCTCCCTCTCTGTTTGAATTTCATTCTGCTTATAAAGGACTCCAGTAAAAGGACTAAGACCCATCCTGACTAAGTTGGGCCACAACTTAACTGAAGTAATCTCATCATAAGTTCCTCCTTATAATGGGTTCATAGTCACAGAAATGGGTTATATTTAAGAACATATTTCTATGGGTTAAATTAAGAACCATCGCAGATGGTTATACGATAACATTAGACTGAGCGGTGTTGTGTCCTTGATGCCCAGAACAGAGATCTGCTTCTCTCATATGATCTTTATGAAGTTTAACCTGTTGTGTGAAACCAGGAACGAGGCTGCAAACCTCCAGGAACATTACGTGAAAACAGAAAAAACCAGGTCCAGGCTCTGAAGTTTCAGGAAGTAAGTTTTATTCATCTATGGCCATAGGGCTCAGCTGAGTAGCCTCTGAAAGTCTGAGACCCCAGCAGGGGTTATGACAGGGTTTGAAGGGAAGCGCTTGGCTATGTGTATATGTACAGAAGGGGTGGGGTCTCTACAGGAATTTTTCTTATCCTGCCTACATGCAGTTTCAAACATTGCTGGGGCGAGTGAGACTTCTCAAAGGGGAAATGGCCTGAGTAAACAGCGGCCTGCCTGCTGTGAGAGGAGATGGGTTGGGCAAACAGGGGCTGCCTGCTACAAACCAAGCACAATTATTTTTGCCATTGAGTTATATATATCAAAATTAGGTGCCAAAATAAAAAGGACTCTATATAAATGTTATAAATATATATATAAATAATATAATTAATACAATTTTGAAATGATCTAATAACTTCCTACATTTTTCTCTCTTTAAAGAACTTCCACTTCGTACAACAAACTTATATTGACCATAAGCAAATGCAAACCTGCCTCTCTCCCTCCTTGTCCACTCTGCCTCCTTCACTACCAACAATGTGTGATGTGGATCAAAGCATTTTTTTCCTTAAGCAATTCCCCTTTTGGGGGTTCTGTGCATTCTCTGATGTTGCATTATAAATTTCTAGTAGCTACTTTTTTAAATCCTAGTCTTTACAAAACATGCAAGGAAGAAAATACAAGGATAATATTTTCTTTCTTTACAATAAAAGGAAGCAAAAATTAGGATAATTTGTATTCAATTTAAAGACCGTTATTACACTTATATTTGAAAAATGGATTTTTTAAATGAACAATGAAGGAAAAATTCAAAGGGGAATGAGAGAATGCTCATTTTAATAAAAACCTTTGAAACCCTAATTTCTTAAGCAGTTTTCTTACAACAATATGCCCTAGAAATACAATAGGACAGAGTAAGCAGTCTAGAGAATTCAAAAACACAATTAAGTTCTCTCAATTCTTTTATATTTAGGTCCAGATTCTCTCCTCTTTTAATATGTTTATATTTTTACCTGAATCTTTGGACAAAATAAAAATCAAGTTAACTGATCATTGTGAGATTATTATCTATATGCTGACCACACTCAAATTTACATTTCAATCTAGAGTTTTTTCTGAGTACAAGACCCAAGTAATTTTCCACATTCATGCTTCAGAGGGACCACAGATTCAAAATGTATAAAAATTAATTTAAAAAAATCATTCATTATACCACCACTCCAGGCATAAAATATGTTCTTCTTCATCTTAGTATTGATACCACTACTCGTTAGGTTGTCCACATCAGAAATCAGACTAGCTTTCTCCTCTGTTTTACCAAAATCAAATCTATTACAATTTCTGGTCACTCTAAGACCTAAATATCTTTCAAATTTCTTCATACTTCCCAAGTCTACCACCATCACCTAATTCTGACCCGTTGTGAATTTTTAGCTGAAAAGATACTTTAAAACTGGATTTTTGAATATGTCACTAGCACACTTTGTTATTATATGGTTTCTCATTTTTCTTAAGGTTACCTAGTTTGGAATTTAACAAAGCTCAAGAGACCCTATCATGTGCTACCATTTTTCTTTGTTTTCATCTTTATATTATGCCTCTTTTCCATATTCTTCATGTTCTATCCTTATGATATTTAATTAACATTTCAAATATGCTAAGATCTTTATTATTTCAGGGGTATTTTTCTTATCTTCATCCCCTCAAAAATGCAAAATAATATGGGCAAGGGATTTTCCCTTTGCTGCATGAACTAGACTTTTCTCTTTTGAACAAGAGAATAGGTTCAAATTTTCTTAGATTCTTATTCTTTCTTGGGCTTTTTGTTCTATGACATATGGATCTTCTTACCATGATGAGACTTTCCTCATATTTGGGCTCATATTATGTAAGAATCTGGTTTGGTCTTTGAAAAAAGGGAAGAAAAATGTCTTTAAGCTTGCGTTGGAGCCAGTGTTAGACCTTTCTCAAGAATGGACAGAAGTGCCCTTTACATAATCCAGCATCATTCAACAGTGGGCAATTTTATTATTTTAGAGCAAAGGTTCTACATAACCCAGAGTGTTTTTGATGCAGTATATTATTTAAGCATATATCTCTTGAGACCTTACAAAAGTAGTAGCTTACTGAGGTAAGAATTGGCTGTTTTGCTCATGCTCTCATTTTCTCTGCTTTTTTATTTTATTTTTAACATTCCCACATAATATTTGGCAGTTTAATGAAAAAACAACTTCTCTGGGCTTTATCCTCAGTTCCCAGGGAAGCAAACCCTGAGTCTTTGGAGTTTCCTCTGATAGGAGTATCAGTTATTCTTCATGGTGGATCCAGGACCATACCTGATTGTTCATATGCTAACAAGAAGACAAAGGTGAAGTGTGGGGAGAAGGGGGGTGCCACCAGGCCTGTGATCATGGGGTATATGCTGACCCCACCAGGGGCTGGGGCTTTGGGCCTACTTCTGACAGGGAAGGGGCTACAGTTTGATTTTCGTCACATGGGCATTGATTTAATCACTCATGCATATGGAACAAAATAGTATAAACTCAGGACATTTGAAACCCCAATAAGCTTCCATGATTGAGAAAATACAATGCTGTGGTACCAGGAGGTGACGCATTCTGCACCCATGTGGAGGGGACGTGGAAGTTTGTGTTTGAGACCCTACCAGACCTTGCCTTATTTGTCTCTTCTTTTGGCTTGTTATTTGTATTCTTTTAATAAAACTATAATAATAAATACAGCACCTTCAGGGAGTTCTGGGAGACCTTCTAACACATTATGAAACTCAAGGAAATGGTGGGAACTCTCAAATTTGGTCAGAAGTATGGGTGAGCTAGACTTGTAGAGTGTAGTCTAGCTCTGGAAAGTTGGAGTCAGAATTGAATTTTGTTGGATTACTTCAGTCTTTGCAGTTGCTGATTGAAGTTTTGGATATCAAAATAATTGGTGTCAGAAGCTGCTATGGAATTTGTAGAAGTTTGTGATAACCCACACATATTCCTATATAAATATTCTCATAAAATATTTTTTCAGACATGATAAAATACATGGAACATGCTGATGCTTAATCCCCATAGCCTTGCACATTTCCTTTGCCCAATATTAACACAGGAAGGATAATTTCTGAGGAGGTTTATTTACTGTGGTTTAAGGTCCTTGTAATTGTTTGTGAGTTTAACGGTTACTTTCACTTCATTTGCCTCTGCACAATGGTTTTCATGTATTTTTGCAACTTTTCAAGTCATCCACATACCTATGCTGAGATTTATCTTGCTTGTATTCTCATTATTCTATTCTCATTAGTTCCCAGTTCAGCATCTAGCTTACCTCCTTTTGCTTAAAACATACAATTCTGCTCTTTGAAAAGACAACTATCTAGCTTATTTCATTTGGCTTAAAATGCACAATTGCATTCTTTGAAAGAAAACAGAATAAATTCTGTACTGATCCAGAAAGTATTAGATAATGAAAAGTTAAAATTAATAGTGATGTTTTGCACCTATGTAAATGCTACAATTCTAATGACATTTAAGGGTATGCACACTTTCCTGATTTTGATTATTTTCCCAGAGGATATATGTCTATATTGAGACCCAGTGATGTCAGACTGGGCTGAAAGGGTGCTAGTTTAGGGCAATTAGCTGGCTTTTTAAACAGCTATCCTATAAAATATGTGCAAATAAACAACTACCCATGGCTTAGCATTTTGTTTTAGGGTAAGAGTGGGAAGTGGTACTGGAGAGGGGACTGGAGACGGGTAATGCCAAAATCAGCAGAGAAATGAGAACCTAGAATTCTTAAAGAAACTGAAGACATAAACATCTGAAAGTTATTTATGGATAAAGACTCCCTACCTCCCAAAAAATCATGTTCATTTTAAACAGAGAGGCCATTAGAAATCAACTATGGCCAGATGAGTTTCCCACATGAAGACCAGCCTGCACTAGGGCATGCTAAGCGTATCTAATGTGAAGGGCTGAACATAAAGCCAATATTTGATGTCAGAACTCTGAATTACTCAGAAACTCCTAATGTCAGTTTTTACCTTGTCCGTTACAGCTCTGCATCCTGCTAGGTTAGCTAGCATGATTGTATAAGATAAAAACTTGCTAAATCATTCTCCTCCATCACACGGTATAATTTTCCTTAAGGAAATTAAACCCTATTAGTCAGTATCAGAGAGACACCATCTCTCTCTACCAATATTGCTAAAGCAAACATGAACTATTTGCTTTATGAAGCAGTTTAACTATATGAAAGATGTTATGATTATTTAATCACTCTATCCATTTGGTGAGTGCCTTAATTGATGTAACAACTGCTTTATAAACAGTGAATAGATTATTGATTGTATAACTTCTTCTGGCTTAACAGATTCCCAAATTACATGCAAGTTTTAGCACATTTGAGTAAAATATTTGAAGGGAGAACATTTTTCTCACTTTATAAATATCATAACCTAAACCAAATATAATGACTTTTGAAAATTCACTTTAATATTACTGCATAAATTATTTCCAAACCTCATAGAAGAAACAATATATCAATATAGATATGCCATACTATATGAAATAACACTGCAGGATTTTATTTTAACATTCAATTCTATGGGTATAAAAATAATTTCAATATAATCCATCTCTATGAGAATAACCCAACCTGTTTACTTTGCTTGCATTCATGCGTAAGCAGGGTTAAATTTAGCAGTATTTCAGGTTAATCACAAGTAATTATATTGTGCATCTGCCCCCATGCTTGCAAACTTCTAAAATATCATACACAAAATCTTCTTGTTATTGGAAAATATATTTAAAACCTGGTTTCAAGATGTTTTAAGAGATTTTGTAATAGAAATTTTTTTCACATATGATTGCAAGATACTTTTACAAAACATATTCTTGATTTATCTCCCTATTTCCGGCCTTCTTAAAGATTCCACCTTGATTTTCTTTACAATATTATTCTTTCCCTCTTCTTTGCCTTGCAGCGGATTATTTCTGTATTCTGTATCTGTATCATTCAACAAGAATATATTGTGCATTTACTATGCACTGATGTTTACTTTTCTATGAAGTATGAAAGGTTGAGGAAAATATGAATGTTCCACTTTCGTCTAGGAAAAAACACACACAAATCTTATTAAGTGTGACAATATTTCAACATTTTTTGTCACTTAAATGAACCACAGACTTACTAGCTCTCCATGTCTTCTCTAACCTGGCTTCTCCACCTCATCATTATCAGCATTTTGGACAAGATAATTCTTTTCACTGGGAACTGTCATGTGCATTGTAAGATGTTTAGCAGACTCCCTGGTTTCACCCACTAGAGGCCAGCAGAAACACCCCCATCCTAGTTGTGACAATCAAAATGTTTCCAAACATTGACAGATATCTCCTGGGAGGAGAAATACCTTCTACTTTAGTGCCACTGCCCTACACCAATTGTGTAATGTCCAAAGCCCTCTTAACTCACTAGGCTTGTAGCTGTTCTGTAGTGAGCCACAGTCTTCTTCCCACCTTATATTGCATGCTTACCACGGGTCTGCTAGTTTGTGTTCCCCAAATTGCTCATGCTACTTTCCAATAATATGAATCAATTGAATATTAAATAAGCAGAGGAAAACTCAATTTTAAAAGAAGTTCGTTTATGAAAATTAAATGACTATTTGGAAAAAGTAAAGATTGTGTGACACAAATATAAGATATGACTGAGGGAAAAGAGTTATTAAACATTTGAAGGATTATGAATTCAAAGTATTTACAAATGAATTTAAATCACCTCCCCATTTTGGGAAAATTAAATTTACTACTGAAAAACATCTTCTTAGCATTCAAGAAAGACAATATGGAACTCAAATGAGTCTGGAACCTCCATACTCAAAACAATGACATTGGCCAACATTAAGAGAATGGAATATTTGCATATTATTTATAAGTAAAATTAAATGTTTAAGTTATGGATACATCTTTTATTAGGAAGAGTACACTTAAATCAAAATTTTCTACTAATCTTCTAACTATAATCATCAATGAAAACTATATTTCAAAGAAAATTCTGATCATTGCTCAACTGAAAAGAAAGAATATGATAAACTAGGTGACAAGGAAAGAAAATTACATTTTAATGTGAAGGCTTAGAGCAAGATCAAGGCCTTCAAACATTTGCTCTCTAAAGAAGACAAAACCACAGACTTTTTAGGGTGGTTGGAAGGTATCTTTCTCACTTACAAATATAATTATTCATCTTGAAAATCTTAATCTAAAATGTACAAAACAATTATCCTCTCTAGCTTTCTAACCCCATACTCATGCATGAGTATTCTTAAAGATCATTAAAAAAAAATATTCTACCTATATAAATACAAAAACGTTCTCTATCTCATTTTTTTCTCCATTTCTATCAGTAATGTGTGTGCTGGTTTGAAAGGATATGTGTCCCCTAGAAAAGCCATGTTTTAATCCTAATCCTGTTTTGTAAAGGCAGCCGTTTCTTCTAATCCCTATTCAGCATTGTATGTTTGAAACTGTAATTAGATCATCTCCCTGGAGATGTGATGTAATCCGAGTGGTTGTTAAGCTGGACTAGGTGACAACATGTCTCCACTGATTCAGGGGGGTCTTGATTAGTTTCTGAAGTCCTATAAAAGAGGAAACATTTTGGAGAATGAAAGAGATTTAGAGAGAGCTGAGAATGCTGCAGCACTACAAAGCAGAGAGTCCACGAGCCAGTGACCTTTGGAGATGAAGAAGGAAAACACCTCCTGGGGAGTTTCATAAAACAGGAAGCCAGGAGACAAAGTTAGCAGGTGACGCTGTGTTTTCCATGTGCCCTTCCAGATGAGAGAAACCCTGACTGTGTTCGCCATGTGCCTTCTCACTTGAGAAAGAAACCCTGAACTTCATCGGCCTTCTTGAACCAAGGTATCTTTCTCTGGATGCCTTAGATTGGACATTTCTATAGACTTGTTGTAATTGGGACATCTTCTTGGCCTTAGAACTGTAAACTAGCAACTTATTAAATTCCCCTTTTTAGAAGCCATTCTGTTTCTGGTATATTGCATTCCAGCAGCTAGCAAACTAGAACAGTGTATATATGTTTATCAATATATGTTATAGTATTTGTGTGTGCATGTGTGTTGTAAAATATATAATGCATTTTAATATACAAATTTATATTATAATAAATGTTTATATGTGTTACATATATTATAAAATGGAATGGAATTTATATGTATAAATTTCACATCGGTACATCATCTACTTCTTTCACTCTTAATGTTGTTTAATTAACTATTATATGGATTTGTATATATATATATACAAATATATACACATATATATGATTTGTATATATACAGATATATACACATATATTCAATTATTATATTATATATATTATATGGATGTTATATATTAGACATAAACCCTCCTATTAATATGTTTTTTTAATTCCTTTCATGGTTCACCTTCACAAATGATTCTGCAATGTTCACCTTTGCTTACAGGTTGCATTATTTCTGTCGAAGAGATACCTAGGATTGGAATTATCACAGAACTTTTTAGACAGCCTATCTGAGTCTATAACCCCAGTCTTACTCAAAGCATAATGTTGTTCTCTTTGAACACCAGGCTTCTGGTAAGACTATAACATAGTGGTAGAATTGCAGTACTAGTCCATGAGGTGAGGGACCCAAGGAATGGAAATCTTCAGCATTCAAGGAGCCTCCATGTTCTCCTTATTAGCCTATTCCATTAATCTGCCTTCAGCACTTTAAAAGGGGCCAGAATCTGATGTTAAAACTTCCCCCCCCATCCAAGTCTGGCCTGTCTGCTAAAAAGGTCACATTCAGTTTCCTCCTACATCTTAGAGTCCCTCTAAGGTCTCTGATTTCAACAATCTGACAAACAAATAAAAAACCATGCTCAGATCAAAGAGTTCCCAGTGCTGCAATCCCACTCAGCGGCCTTGCTCTCTGTGAAGCGCATTGCCTCTGACTGACGCCTTGGACCTGTTCCAGGAATCTTCTGATGCTTCAGCCTCCAGGGAACAACCACGGCTTGTAATGAAGCAGCTTTGCTTCAACCTGCCCTGCTCATGTACTCCTTTTAATTAGCCCAGGGTCACATAGTCTGCTGGATAAGACAGTGCATTTCTCACATTATGAGATGTAAAAATCCCAAATTGTAGAATAAGGGAACTAATAATCTTTGAACTAAACAAGTTGGCATTTTTGTTTTGAGAAATATACCAGTAACCATCTGGGGTTATTTTAGAGCCTTCATCTGTCTTCTCAGTAACTTCAATTTAACAACAGTAATGTTAGGTGGTTTTATTTTAGTTTCATTCTTATCAAACAAGGGGCAAAGGTTAATTCCTTTTTTGGCCTTTGTTCTTTAGCAATTGAACATACTGAATATAAAAAGAATAAAAATGACAAATCATTGCCTTTTGCAATATATTTAGAAAGAGTTTCCATGAGAACAAACATTATTACCTTTCTCTTTTTTCTTTTAATAGAACCATTAATAACATCAGGTAAATTATACAACATGCAATGTTTTTCTTTAATGCTAATTTTATTGTCAGCTTTTGGTATGAGTATATAATTGCCTTGAGCAGCAATCTCTGCTCTAGTATGCAAGTACTCTGTTTTGTGGTTTTGTTCATGGTGGCCCTCAAAAGGACACAACCTTAGTAAATGGAATCGCTAATCAAAACTCAATGTAGGGCGGCTGCTGTGGCTCAGCAGGCAGAGCTCCGACCTGCCGTGCTGGAGGTCCGGAGTTCGATCCCTGGTGCCTCCTGCCCATATGCAAATTAAAAAAAAAAAAAAAAACTCAATGTAAAACTGTGACAATGGAGAACTCACTATCAATCTAGCCACTAAAATGACCAGTGCTAGCAAGTCCAAACTAGAGGCGGAATCCTAAAGAAGTTTAGCTATGGTCATCTCTTATTTATAAAATGATGACTTGGTCTGGTATTTTGCACGTTTGAGAACACTCATTACTAATATTACATCCATGTACCCAATTCGGTAAAACACTACAACAAGCAGCCAGTGTAGTCACTTAATTTTATGATTAATTGGTTCCCCAAACATAAACACAGACATGTGGGGTCTCCTGGTAGTACTCTATTTTGGAAGTCATATTTATAATATAGACTATGTATGTGTGTGCACACATGCATGTGTGCATGCATGCATTTTATTAGAAAGCTGAAAGCATGATATATTTAACTCCATTAGATAACTACTAGACCCTGATGCTGCATCTTTGGAACCACAAATCACAACTGATGATGTAATCATTAATTACATTTGTTAATTGTGTGTACCTCTTATTTTTGATGATTCACTTAAAAGAAATAAGTTCTGTGTAGGAGAAACTACAAAAATAGAAAATCCTTAGTGTGGTTGACCCATTACGAATATATCTACTCTCTAAAATATAGATGTTTCTCTCCTAGCTGCTATGTGCCATTCAGTCATTGGGCAGTGACTCTAATGAGCTCATGATCTTATAGTTTGTGAAAATTAGAATAAATACATTCTAGATTAGAAAATCTCCAGGGTTTCCATTTATTTTAAGATATTTAAAATATAAATATAAAGCAGGATGTGTAGAAAATCTGATCCCAGAGTTTCAATATTAAACATTACTTTTCCATACTGTAATGTTGTATTAAAACACACATACTGTTTTGAAAATATACACAGCATGAAAATTTTTAAGGGTTCAAGAAGATATATATTATATTATTTAATATAATCAATCAATTCATTAATTGTCAATGAATTCAAATTAAGTTTAATCATATTTAAAAACACATATGACTGTCAGAAGTCTGAAAAAAATCTAAACCATGCATTCAAGTATAGATCTACCCACACAATTTTGTGAGGTAAAAATTCATTATAAGCTTATTATAAAACATTATAAATTAGATAATTTTATAAGCAATATGTGTTAGTCAGGGTTCTCTAGGGAAACAGAACCAACTGGAGATAACTGCAAATATGAGATTTTAAAAAATTGTTTCAGGTAACTGTGGGGATGCACAAGTCCAAATTCTGTAGGACAGGCCACACAGCTCCAATGAAGGTCTCTAATGAATCCCCGAGGAGAGGCAGACTGGCTGAAACTGAATGAGAGATTCTCTCTTCTGACTTCTCCTTTAAAGCCTTCAGCTGATTAGATTAAATGTCACTAATTGCAGAAGACACTTCCTTTGACCAACTGTAATGTAATTATCCATGGATGCAACCAACATATTGATGAGTCAATAAACAAGCCTTCTATTTCATTAACCAGGTACAAAATGTTCTTGCAGTAACAGTTAGGCCAGTGCTTTCTTGACCAAGTAACTAGACACCATCACCTGGCCAAGTTGACATATGAACCCAACCATAATATACAATAATGTTCATTTTAATGAGAATTACATGACCATCTATCTAGTTTTTTGTCTTTAATAGAGTCACTTAGACTCACCTCATAGAGGGCATATTTTATCCTATGAAATCAATAATAAAAGATAGGGGTATGCATAGAAAGGAATCTATGTTCTTTTATAAAACTTTTCATTTTAATATATGCCTCCTGTTTGAAAAAATATGGTTTATTTACTTGAGAGTGAATGAAATAATTATTATTTTTGCTCATCCCCATGTGTCTTTTCTTAGAAGAGAAAATTGAAAGACCAGAATTATAAAAAACTTCTCAATTCCACATTCACTGGCAGGTGTATCCTTATTTTGGGGTACCTCAGAGGCAGACCCTGAGGCAAGAATTTGCTTATGACTAGGTTAATTGTGCATGAGAGGAAACTGGCTCTGGGAGTGGAGAAAAGAGGCAGACAAGAGTAGGCAATGATAGAGGTCATGTTGTGTTTCACAAGCATAACTGTGAGTGACTGGATCTTAATCCTGCTATGGAAAATCTGGAAGCCGAAGAAAATACACAGTGCAGTGATTCCCAGATGGGTGACGGAGCTGGGGTTTTTATACCATAATTGGGGGAAGATGGTAAGGGGAGGTTGTAAATTCCCTTCCAAGTGAATGGCAGGAAATAGAAACTCTCAGAGAATGAATAGATGCCGAGTAATTACAACAATCCTGCCTGCCTAAGACCAAATATGGTCTAAAAATGTTTCCCAAACTTGCCATTCCTATAGCCACTATAAGTAAATCAAATTTTATATTCTTAATTTAAGGTACATTGTATTAGCTTCCTAGAGTCAAAAGAATTTTCATAAAGGCATCCTAAAAAAATCACATTAATAACTGAAAAATATGTTCATATGGCTCACATAATTTTAATAGTTGTATATATTACCGATAACTCCATAGACTTTAATTATATTTTCTGTCATCGTGGAAATCCCGTGGAAGTAAATTTTTTTCCACAAAATGAAATTCTAAATAATATTATTTATTCCAGCAAGAAAATATCCTGCCTGATATTTTACTCTTCCCTTTTGTTCCCTTTGCATTGGTGTTCGATTATATGGAAGCATATGTCACCTATGAACTTAAATCATGGCTCTTTCTCTTCTCTGTTCCAATCATTTATTATTTGATTAAACAGGAGGAAGTCCATCCAAAATGAAGTTTGGAGGAAAATTACAAGAAAACGAATTAAGGAAGCCAAGGAAATAAAGCTTTTTAAAGAAGAAGTGAGGAGTCAGCTCTATGAAATGGCATGGAAAGGTCATATAAGAAGAGGACTAATAAGTGTCATTCATATTTAAAAGCCCCCTGGAGTTTCTAAACCAGGTTTCTGATGTTCACTTCCTAAGACACAGCTCTCTGAGGATGTGATGTCCTATTCCTGAACTCCAGCTCAGTGGTTATAATACTTTTATATCTGTTGGCAGATCTCCCTCTTGCCTAAACTCAGCCATGCAGTTATTCAATGGAAATGTGTTGAATACATATTTCCTATAGTGCATTATTTGGTAATTAGCAAAAGCAACAGTAACCCATTCTCCAACTTTGAGGAGGTTACAAGCTAATTAGAAGAAGAAGAAAAATAATCAATTAAATGAAGAGCACACACAAAAATATACAGTTACACGTTGTGGGAAGTGCTATATAGAAACATTTGAGTTTGCTGAAATAAAACATAATGTAGTTATATTGTTACACAGTTGTTCAAGGCATGTCTTTTGGTGAGAATAATTTTTAAATTGAGAGAAGAAAAATGAATCAGCAGCAGAGAAAGAAGAAGGGAGAAATTTCAAGCAAAGTGTCAGTATATGCAAAGCCTATACATCAATGTCTATAATTCATGATGCCATGCAGGTTGGCATTCTCCTTCTCTGTGTCTGTCTTTGTGCTGGGTTATTCTGGTACCTGGGTTTAAAACATGGATGATGCTTATTCCTTATGCCCTAACCTCTAACAATATGAATTTGGCCCTTAAATCCACAACTAGATCTGCCCCTATCATATTTGCAATGAATGAATGGTTCCATTCTTTAATAATATCTACAAGAATTGCAGTGATCTGCATTCCATCTTCTCCTCTTACATCCTGCACAATGTTATTATTTAGCCTATATATTTTTTCTGACATGATTTATTTTTTCTTACTAAACCAGATATTTATCTGTAATAAAATTTTCTAACCACAGTAGTGGAAACCTGATTTTTTAATTGAATAATGTGGCAATATTTAGACTTTCTAAGCATGACTCTAAAGATTGAGAACACCACAAAGAAGATACTGAGATATTCATATTAAACATGCTTATGGAGACAATAACATCGAAATCAAAGATAAAAGATGTGTCGGTTTGAAAGGATTATGTACCCCAGAAAAGCCATGTTTTAATTCAGATCCACTTGTGGAGGCTGCCTTTTCTTTTAATCCCTGTTCTGTACCATAGTTTGGCCACTTGATTAGATTATCTCCACAGAGATGTGATGTGCCCAATTGTGGTTTTAACCTTTGATGAAAGGGAGATGTGGCTCTACTCATTCCAGGTAGTCCTTGATTAGTTTACTGGAATCCTTTAAAAGAGGAAGCATTTTGAAGAGAGCAACAGAGCCACAAGTACCATGAGAGCCCACGCAGCCAGAGACCTTTGGAGATGAAGAAGGAATATACCTCCATGGGAGCTTCATGAAACAAGAAGCCTGGAGAGAAAGCTAGCAGATGTCCATGTTCGCCATGTGCCTTTCCAGTTGAGAGAGAAACCCTGAACTTCATTGGCCTTTCTTGAATGAAGGTGACCTCTTGTTGGTGCCTTAATTTCAACATTTTTATAGACTTGCATGGCCTTAGCACTGTAAATGAGCTTAATAAATCCTCCCTTTTAAAAGATCTTCCATTTCTGGTACATTGCATTCCTGTACCTAGAAAACTAGAACAAATAGTTTGGGACAACAAAAGACAGAAGTCAGTTTGGGAAAACATATTTACATATCACATGTCCACCAATCTGATCAATGTATTAGTCCTGAATCAATAAAAAATAAAAATAAAGCAATCCAGACAAACATTCTAAGTGATACAATAAGGTTATATGAGTATTCAACTGTGCTATTTATAGCAATATTATTTGAGGTACAAGATGCTTGATAATTTCTATTTTGTTTTATTTTGTTAGTATGTATGTGTGTGTAATGTGGATAAAAAGAGTTTGTTTTGCCTAAAATGGCATGGATTTGAGAAGTAAAATTTCCTGAGGATTCTGATTGGAAGTATACGTATAGTCTCTGTATTTGATGATTGCCAAAAGCCACTGTGGAGCGAGTTGCTACAACAGTGTGTCATGGAAACTCAGATTCAGGGCACAACAGAAACTTTCAGCAATTGATCCCTTTGTTACTTGCATGATATAAAGTGTCCAGAAAGGAAACTAATCTCTTGGTTACATGCCCAGTACAAAGAATCCAAAAGAGCAGGGGAAGAAGTCCTATCACAGCTGTTCTCCCGGCTATCCAAAACAGCTACCTGAGGTATGGGTTGATGGATGGAAGTTCTGCATGCCTCACTTCAAATCAGAAAAGAGAGAACTACCTATCACTTTATTAGTTGCACAGCATAAGGAGTCCAGAAGAACAAATAATCTTCGTTACTAACATAGCACAAAATGTTCAAAAGAGCAGGGAAAAAAACACCATCACAGTCAGTGTCCCTGGGTGGCCCAAAACTGCTCAGTATGGGTTGGTAGATGCAGCTCTGCATGCCCTACTTCGTATTGGAGAAAAGAGGCAAATCTATATTATCTGAGTGAGGTTTTTAACCACCTCGGAGAGAAGAGGGTCCTGCCATTGAGAATTCCTGCCTGATAAGCATCTGGAGATGCCTGGTTTCAGTTTCCGGGTTTAAGGTCTGTCCAGGCCTTTTCATTAGACTCAACAAGGAATGGTACGTAATAGGAAAGGAGGTGGGGCTAATAGAAGTCCAGAGGATGGCTGCTTAGTGTGTGTTCATGGCTTCCCCAGACAACGAGTTGAGTGTCAGTAAGGTCTGGGTGATGGCCTCTTAAAGCACATCTGTGACTTCCCCAACAACAACAGAATAAATCAATTCTCTTCCTCTTTACGATTTTACTCCTAGGGATTTAACATTAGCAAGCAATTGAGTATTGAATGAATATTTGGCTTCAGGAGGGGACAATGTAGTTTATTTATGACAGTTTAGAAGAAGAAGAAAATACTATTAAAGTACATAATATAGATGGTAACTCAGGTTGTTTGGGATTCATATGGTTAAAAATTACAGGAACTAAAATTATATTTCAGATATTTATCTATTATATGAGATGTATAATGAGTAATTTTGAGTTTCCAAGGTTTTAAAAACATATAGAACATGGATACTTGAATACACACACAAACACACACATACACCTGAATATTCTTTGCTTTAGACAACCCAAGAAATAGACACTGGTGAAGGTATACTCCAAACATCAAGGTAGACAGGCCAACAGATTGTGTATAATTTTTATGTTTCTATTTTTGTTAGACTGAATTTTAGAATTATTTTCTAATATTAATCTGTATACTCATTATGAAAAATTAACATTGGGTCTTATATTGAATGTCTAAGTAACCACTTTTGTGGAATATTATTGGATGGTAAATCGAAGTATATATAATTATTTCTCTTGCTTTTCCCCTTAAAGACCTGTGAGAGTTTAATAGGGCCTGGTTTATTCTTTTAGTAACTTAGTGGTGGTTACTTTTCAATTAACTCTTTAATGATCCTATATGGCAAAAACATGTAACTTGTGTCATAAAGAAGGAACCATTCTGATGATACAAGGCTGTAGGTCAGAAGATCAATGGGCCATTACTACAGTAGTTAAACACTGAATACTTGTTAAAGAAGCCAGCTAGTAATTAAAATAAAATATAAGCAAAAAGTTGGGTTTAGTGATTCAATTATATATAAATTTGAGACAAAAAAATGAGGCAAATCAGAGAAAACTTACTTCTGGATGAAGCAACAGAGTTGCAAAAACAAAAAATAATATGTACACTAACTTTAAAAAAGAAAAGAGACCAAACATTTCTGAGGATGTCAAGATGATTATCCTCATTTCCAACATCCTTCTACCTGAATCCATCTAGCATATTTCCTTTAGATTAATGTTTTAAATGACCCCTTTCATCATTTAACTCCTCTACTCCATGTCAGTCACATTCCATTATTAATAGGCTGAAATCTGATTACGTATTCTAGAATTTATGACCCACAATCATCCGACTGCAACCCATTTCTCTAATTTTAATCACCAATATCAATCCACTGCTCAGAAACTGGTATAGCATGTGATATTAAAGCAACATACCTACCCCCCACTGCTAAGCTTTTTCCACACCTCACAGGGAAGTGCACTGATCTGGGTTGGTGAAATTCCAGAAATGTGGAATTGGTCATAATCTTTATTAAGGGAGTTTTTAAACAATACACATTTAAATGCATTGATATATGGGTGTATTTTATTCTTCACTTTTCCCAAGGTCCTAAGTAAGACTTGGTTAAAGGCAGGCAGCAGCCCTTTGCCCAAACATTTACCTATATCCAGGACAGAATTTGAGCCTAAAACTCTTCCACCAAAAATATAGAAAGTCATACACTGACATTCCTTTCTCTACTACAGGCATATTTTCTGTTCATCTTGTGGAATATCTTTATTGATATTTATGCTTTCAATGTTTCTTTTCATCAGGAATTACAAGTATTTGAAGCCAGTAAAATAATTTATGCAATGACATTTTTAAAATTAAAGTTCTACCTCAATGACTTGAGTGAAAGCAGAACAATAGGATGTTCCTTAATAACAATGAACATTTTGTCCTTTTAGATTTAGAAACAACATATGCTCTGGCATATTTGTGTATAAAGTAAATCAATTTTCCTTTTTGGTATTAATTTTAAAAGTTGAGATATATTCTTATGGGAAGAAGAACACAGAAATCTCTGATGAGGGTATATTAAAACATTAATAAATTAATTTAAACAAGTTCTTAATTATATTTTATGCAGTTATAGCACTTTCAGCATTCCAACATTTGTAGCTCTCCATTGATTAATAAAAAATCACGTGTTTGATCGTTTAACCATATGTACTTTACATCTCTAATGTGGCGAGCTTTTGTGAACAGTGAATAAATTCACATCAAATAATATCAAATTTATATTTTCTCTTTCTCTCTTATTTTAATAATTAAAACAACCTATACATGCAGGAAACCTGGGTTCAATTCTCGGACCATGCACCCAAAAAAAAAACACCTTATATAATTGGGCAGATCAATCAAAATTCATAAACACCGTAAATAATTTTCACTATTAAACTTATGCTTTTTTCTTCCAGAACAAGTTCTTAAGGCAAGCGACTTTTACAGAAATTGTCAAGCAGCACTAGCAGTATCAACTAAAGAAGTCCCCAGATAGATGAATGAAGGTCAGGGTAGAGACCCTCAGGCACGACCAGTCAGAGGATGAGTGGGCTGGAGAAGTGGCATAATTCACAGCAGAGAGCCCACATGTTTCTACATACTGAAAGTGTGCCTTTATTTACCTCAGCCTTCAGTCAATTACTAGCAAAACATTTTTCTAAACTTCACTGACCAATCCTTATTCTACCAGGCTGAGGTTTTCTTTGCTCCAAGTAAAAGTTTGGCACCTAGACATTGCTAGATGTTCACTGCAGGCAGTTAAGTGGGACCAGGGTTATACACGGTTTTACTACAATCATTGAGAGAAAGGGGAGCTCACAGTTGGATGAGGTTGGAGGTTCAAAAGTGCAAACCTCTTTTTGCAGGTAGGACTGGAAGATTCATAAAGTCACCAAGAACTAAAAAAACAAAATTGAAAGAAACAGCACTAAGTAACTTGAAGTACACACAACACACTTTAAATTATTATACAATTACATATTAAAAAAAAAGTCTGGAATTCAAATTATTCAACCACTTCCACCACATTGTCACTGATGAATGAGGGTAGACCTCATTTATCAGATGCCAGAAGGACCGTAATATGCAAAGCATTGACAGTGTGGTTTGCAGAACTGTAGGTGGTACAGTAGGTGCTGGGGGGCACCAAGGCTCAGTACAATGGCGGTGGAGAGTGCCTGTGGGTGTGTGTATTCTGGGACTTGAGGCAGAAATTATTTACGAAGAGGAAGACATTATTTAAATATTTTGAAAACCAATATGGTTATACTCTTGCTTGTTAGCTGAATATCAGCATTGCAAAAAGGTGCCCCACCCCCTCCTGGTGTTCCCGCAGATCTAAAATTGAATCTAAGCTGACTAAATGTATTTGTTTACCTCTTGCAGTCAGGGGCCTGTTGGATTCCTAGAAAAGAGTTATTTTTAGAATACCATTAAATATATTCAGGAAATGGCTTCTCTGCTAAATGATGCAAGAAAAGAAGAGGCTCTAAACTTCTGGAAGGAGACAAAGGCCCAGCAGCAAGTCACCATATTTTCACTTTGCTCCATGACCTTCTTTTCACTGTATATTCCATTTAGATTTACTTAGACCAATGGACTCTTAAAACAGAATGCATAAAACTTCAGTTCTAGCCATCATTATTCTGAAGTCCTAATCACTGATTTTCAGATAATATTAACTAGTCAAACAAAAATAGCTATTTTTGACATAAAGAAGAATACCACTGATATTGATAAGTATTTTGTTTAGAGAGGTCAGCTTATGAAAAAGTCTCAAAAGTTGAAAAAAAATACATAATATTACTACCAAAAAACATTGTGAGGGTTGATGTATTACCCTGCATGATTTTGTACATAGATATTGTGTGTGCATACATATATGCATATAGACAGGTGTGAGTACACTCACGTAGAGTGGTGACTGATTTTCACTTAACATTATTTCAACACCATTGCATGCTCCAAGTAAACAATATTTTAATAATTATTTAGTTGGTAAACAATAATATAAAAACCATTCATAGCTAACCCATTTTGTCAGATATCTGAATTTGACAAGTATTTGCAGCTAAGAATAATTTCTTTACATAATTTTCCTCTTAGTATTTATTACTTCCTTCATAATAGATTATCAGACATAGAATCATTGAGTTTATACGCATTCTGGTAATTTGTTGCACATTTTGGCAAAATAATTCAAGTTAGGAAAAAAAAATTCAGAATAAGACAAAGCAGTCTTGGAGCTTGCTGTAGTCAGAGAAGGGGAAATTTCACATTCCACCACAAACCTCCCCAATTGAACCACAGTTAACCCTTAGAGCAGAAAGGTTTCTTTCTGTCATTTTTTTTTTTTTAGAGGCTCTCTTCCTCAAACCTGGATATATAGGAAGGTAAAAGATAGATAAAAGAGATAGATGATTAGATAGATAGATTTAGAGGCAGAGAGATGAAGTTAGAATTCAAATGCACTTTTCCAAAGAAGAAGTTAGAATCTGAATTATATATAAATATATCCCATTAAGCAGAATATTAAACTTCTAAAGAATGTTTGAAATCTTCTTAAGAGAACTAAAGTTGAAAAATCTCTTGAATCTAAATGAAAAACTACCTTAAATCTAGAGCAGCCATCCAGGAAGCTGACAAATTCCAGGCAACAATATATACCCTTAAAAGCTAGGGCTGTAATTCTAGTGTTCACATCACAAACAGATATGATGTTGGGAGTGACAGTGATCAGACTTTTATACATATCTGAGACCTGGAGGGCTGCTCCTCAATAACAGGAATGTTCAGATTCATTAGACATCCCATTTGGGGTGAAGTTTTGCTGGTTCGAGGGAATTTTCCCATAAAGAAAGAAATTCCCAAACAATTCACCACAAGGGCATGAAATTCAAATGCACTTTTCCAAATGAGAAGTTAAAACCTAAGTTAAAAGCTTAGAGTCAGAGGATACCAGGAATCTTTGCAAAGTAAAGCAAGCTATTACTTTTCTTGTAGAGATTTTTCTATATTCTCGGTACACAGGGAAAAAAAGGATTTCTTGCTGTAGATGATGTTACAAATAAAAATGACAAATCTAAGAGGCTATTAAACCAATTCAAGATCTTTGTAATATAAACAGAGGGATCCTCACCCCCCAAAATATAAAATAATTGAGAAATCTCAAGAGATGATAAATTATATTTAATATAATGAAAGGGGTGAAAGAAGAGCCATAGACAATGACAGAGAAATGTTAAACAGAAGGATATTTGAAAAAAGGGACATATAATGTCAATACAAGTAAAATGTATTTATTGAAGATTGAATATTGTTAAATTATGTCTTCTTACAAATTTAATGGTGAATCATATTCTTCATTTTAATGGAGTCAAATATCAAAAATATCAACCTTTTCCTTTATGATAGTGTTGCATTTTTTTATCTTATTTAAGTAATCTACCTTACTCCAATTCGTACAAATATTATCCCGTGTTCTCTTCTAGAAGCATTTTTGTTTGCCATTTGTATCTGT
>PVIY010025636.1:12494-36522 GCA_004026745.1 Myrmecophaga tridactyla | reverse complement strand
CTTCTCCTGCTGGTGAAGCACACCCCGTGCCATGCGCCATTCCCGCTCCATTCGGCTGTGTCTGTACTTTCTAGTTACCCACTTTATGGATTGTCCCCCACCCCAGAATACAAGCTCCATGAGGGCAGGGTCTCCACTCACCACTGTGCCCGCCCTCACCCCCATGGGAGGGCAGTGGCTGGCACCGAGCGGGCCCTTGACCAAACGCTCCACGTTCATTTCGCCTGCTCTGGAATTTCCGGGACCTGAAATCTGAGGCGCGTGACCCGTGGGTCGCCTTCCCTGCGCAGCGTTCCGCGTGGGTGGAGACTGTTCCTTCTCATCCCGGGCTGGGGGCCGCCCTATGAACCCCGGTGTGCATCGTCTACTCCATGTGCCTGGGGCTGTGCTGAGGACATCCCAGTCCTTGGTGGTCTGAGTTTATATCCCTTTGGCCAGTTGCTAGGGGCAGTGTGGGCCAGAGACGTGGCCACTCCCTGAGCCCAGCCCTGAGAAAAGGCCACGTTCCCTCTCACCGGGTCAGGACACCCAAAGGGCCAAAGGGGCGGCTGAAAAATCCCAGGATTTTGGAGCTTCCCAGAAGGTATCCCAACTAGAGAGGGCGCAAATACCTAAAATAGCTCCTTATCTGAGAATCCCTGATATTCTCTCAAGCAGTGGGGGCAACCAAAGCTATAGACCGAGTCCCCAGTCTTGGGGTTTATTCATATGAAACTTAACCCCACAAAGGATAGGTTAAGCCTACTTAAAATTAGGTCTAAGAGTCACCCCCAAGAGAACCTCTTTTGTTGCTCAGATGTGGCCTCTCTCTCCAGCCAACACAACAAGCAGACTCATCACCCTCCCCCTGTCTTCGTGGGACATGACTCCCAGGGGTGTGGACCTTCCTGGCAACGTGGGACAGAAATCCTAGAACGAGCTGGGACTCGGCATCAAGGGATGGAAAAAACCCTAGAATGAGCTGAGACTCAGCATGAAGGGATTAAGAAAACCTTCTCGACTGAAAGGGGGAAGAGGGAAATGAGACAAAATAAAGTGTCAGTGGCTGAGAGATTCCAAACAGAGTCGAGAGGTTATCCTGGAGGTTATTTTTACGCATTTTATTGCCATCTCCTTTTTAGTTTAAGGTGTATTAGAGAAGCTAAAGCAAAGTGCCTGAAACTGTAGAGCTGTGTTCCTGTAGCCATGTTTTTGGAAGATGATTGTATAATGATATGACTTTTGCAATGTGACTGTGTGATTGTGAAAACCTTGTGCCTGATGCTCCTTTTATCTACAGTATGGACAGATGAGTAAGAAAAATATGGGTTAAAATCAATAAATAGGGGGAACAAATGTTAAAATAAATTGAATAGATTGAGATATTAGTGAACATTGGAAGGGAGTGGTAAAGGGTATAGAAAAAAAATAGGGGGAACAAAGGTTAAAATCTATTGAGTAGAGGGAAATACTAGTGGTCAACGAGAAGGAGGGATAAGGGGTATGGATGTATGAGTTTTTTCTTCTTTCTTTTTATTCCTTTTTCTGGAGGGATGCAAATATTCTAAAAAATAATTGTGATGATAAATATACAACTATGTGATGATATTGTGAGCCACTGATTATACACCATACACAGAATGTTTATACATTAAGAACGATCATGTTTGTACGTTATTTTAATTTGATAATACAAAATAAATTAAAAAATAAAAAGCTCCTATCTAGCTTTCGAATTTTAGGAAAACAACTAGTAACTTAAGAACCGAGTATATTATGTTTATTTGCTAATTTCAGGGGGACTTTGTTTGCTTCTAGAAGCTTCCAGCGTCCTGCTCACAGCCCTCTGCCTCCCTCTTCGAAACCCACAGGGTGGGCCACGGTGGCCCCTGACACGCTGACACACTGACCCTGTCTCCTCCTAGCGACCCATGATTGCCTCGGACCCCGCCCCGCCCACTCGGGAGAACCTTCCTGTTCACGGCCAGCACCTCAGTGCCACCCTCAGCCTCAGTTTCCCTGTGTCACATGCATTTCAGTCAGCCTTCGTGGATTGGGACGTGGCATCTTTGGGGGCTGCTGGTCTGTGACCGCCGCAGCCATGCCAGGCTTTTCGGCCAGTGGTGCTGCCCCACCTGTCCTGTTTCGGTGACTCCACGGCTGGCCCGTCGCGGCTCCCCAAAGCCATTCCAGTGACGTGGGGCCACGGCCGGCTGCACAGTCCTCCTGTGCGTGACATTTAGGTGGATGGAACGGTTTGCTCTTGGCACAGCCTGGAGTAGATGCCCATTTAAAGTTGCTGTTAAGGCGCTGACACCTGCCGCTCTCATGAATACCGGGTGGACACATGTGAGCCAAGCCGGGACCCCAGGAAAGGGGCTGTCCCTTCACTATCCCAGGACAACGCCTGAGCATTTCATCTAAATGTGGGGCCACATCGCTCCTTTGCTCTCACAAACCTGAAGTCCCCTGCATCCTGCCCCACACCCCCGGAGCTCAGCTCCCCGCCAGCGCGCTGCCTGGTCTCCCTTGGCTTTGCCACCCTCATCCCCAGTCATGCCCCAGGGAGTGAACCAAGGTGAGAGGGCACAGGCTAATCCGCTCTAGCTCTGCGCCCCCACCCGCTCACCTGGGCATGCCAGCGGGAGGCGGGGAGGTACGGGGACCCCATGGGCCGCAAAGGGCACGTGGATGCCAGGCATTCCCACCCAAGCAAGCAGAATGCCTTCCAGAAACCCCATTCCGAGGACTCCTTCAGTATTTAGTGACTCTTGAGTCCAAGTTCTCTGTCTCAGCAGGGTTCTGGCTGGCCTGACTTATGCTGACAATGGCACATTCTTTCCTTGCCGTTTAAGCCCCTGAAAGCACCAGGGAAAACAGACTCGTGGCAGAGCCCCTCCCCAGCCGCCCTCCTCCCCTCTGGAGACACTGCTCCGGGTCCCCCACCCCGACCCCGTCACCTCCCAACAGTGACCAGAGAAGCAGGCTTGTGAGCTCGACAGCCACAGAGCATTCTGGTCCCCCTGACCCAACCTGCATCCCTGCCCGGTGTTGTCAGGAATGGCTGGGGGTGGGGCGGGGGGGGACATGGCAGCCAGACCTGCTGAGGACCGGGCCACAATTGTCCCGTGTCATTTTAGGGATCTTGGGACCCCCATCCCTGGGAAAATCCGGGCATGCCGGAGAGGGGGTACAGCTGCTTTCAGCAGGGGTGGGGCGCTCAAGGTCAGCCCGCACCCCAGCGTGAGGGAGCTGCTCCCACTCACCAACCCTGAGGCTTCGGACAGGTCGCTCACCCTCTCTGGGCCTCGGTTTGTGCAGTTATGGAATGAGATGTGGGGCAGAGCCTGGCGGTTCTCAAACTCATTAGCCAGAGAACCTTTTCTCTGTTCAGTTGCTGATTCTCACACGGCACTCGCTGCCATGTGGGCTCAGGTCTTCCGAGAAGCAAACACGAGGTGGAGTTAGGGACGGAGGGACTCACTGGGGAGGGGGGTGCCTGGGGAAGGTAAGGGGGAGTGAGAGCGAGCGGAGAAGGGGGGAGGAAGGAGGTGGGGGGGGGCAGGAGGGAGCGCGGCCTGCAGCTCTGAGGTCTCGGCCAGGCCGAGGGGGGCCCCGAGCACGGGGCAGTGGTCACAGTGGAGGAGTTTGTTACAGGAGACCTCAGGCAGGCCAAAGAGGGACAGAGGGAGTGGAGGCTGGTCACGCTCTGCCCGGGAAATCCAGGAAGACTTCACGGAGGAGGTGACTTGCCATCTGGACCTTGTGGAAGGGGCAAGAGTTGCCCTGGAGCAGCAGAGGTGGGGGAACATGGTCAGGCATGGAAAGGCTCAGAGGCCTGGCACCCCCAGCCCTCGCCTCAGCGGTGCAGACAGCGGCAGAGTCCCGAGACCCCGTCAGCAGACCCCACCTGGCACGATGGGGCAGGCCACCACCTGCTGTCTGCCAGGCTGTCCGCTGCACCCAAGGCTGTCTTCGAGCAAAGTTCCAGAGGGAAGTCACCTGGACCCGTCAGACATTTCCTTCCTCCCGAGAAGCAGGCGGGGCCATTGCTGCACAGCTTTCCTCCCTCGTCCACACAAGCCCCGGGCTGCGGAATCTGCCCCTAGGAGACGCCCTTGTGGAGCCCGTTTGGAAAGGGCCTGGGGTTGGGGTTCAGAGTTAGAGGAGCCAGCGGGTGCTGGGTGCACGCTCGCCTCCTCTTTAGAGTGGGGTGATGGCGGGAGGCTGCGGGAGCTAACAAGGTACTCAACAAGACGGCAGCGAGGAAGGGCTCAGCTAGAGGCTGGGCTGCCATGAGGGGTGCCTGGGCTTCCCCCCGTACACCCCAATCCAGGGCCAGCCTGGCTCCACTCAGGCACAGGCCAATCCTGCCCCCACCCTTGTCCAAACCAGAACCCCCCCGGGGGGCATAACTGCCCCAGTGTTTAGTTTTCCTTTCTTTGGGCGAGGGGATTTTAGAGAAGCCCTGGTTCTCTCTTTTTCAAACTGAGGCTCTTCTGTTGAAACGTATTGGTGGTGTTTTAGTTTACTACCTGCCAGAATGCAACATACCAGAAACGGAATGGCTTTTAAAAGGGGGATTTATTAAGTTGCCAGTTTACCGTTCTAAGGCCGAGAAAATGTCCCAATTAAAGCAAGTCTATAAAAATGTCCAAATTAAGGCACCGACAAGAGGTTACCTTCACTCAAGAAAGGCCAGTGAAGCGCAGGGCTTCTCTCTCAGCTGGGAGGGCACATGGCGAACATGGTGACATCTGCCAGCTTCCTCTCCTGGTTTCTTGTTTTGTGAGGCTCCCCCAGGGGCATTTACCTCCTTCATCTCCAAAGGTCTCTGGCTATGTGGGCTCTCCCGGTTCTCAAGGCTCTGATTTTCTCCAAAATGCTTCCTCTCTTAAAGGATCCCAGTAAACTAATCCAGACCCACCTGGAATGGGTGGGGTCACATCTCCTTCTAATCAAAGTTAATACCCCCAGATGACACATCTCCATGGAGATGATCTAATCCAGTTTCCAACCTATAGGACTGAATAGGGATTAAAAGAAACAGCTGCTCCCACAAGATGGATCGGGATTAAAACACGGCTTTTCAAACCAGCACCATGGGCCTTGAAATGAGTCGTTTGCTTGGGAGGTGACTCCCAGAGCCGAGGTAAGGGCGGGGAAGGGGGCGAGACAGTCAAGTGCACGTCCATGGGCAGTGACCCACGTGGACCACAGGACAGGTGGGGGGCAGAGTGAGACTCCAAGCTGGGGCAGAGTGAGACTCCAAGTTCCCCCACCCCACCCCGACCGCTCCCTGCAGGCTGCCCTGAACCAGGGCAAGTGGACTCGTGGCCCTGGGACAGATTTCATGTGGAGAAAAGCAGGTGCCTGGCACAGAGCTGCTGGTGGGATGGAAAACACCTGTGCAGTCCCAGGTGAGCTCTGGTGCCTCTTCAATAGCAGTGTCTGCTCATTTCCCAGGAAACTTTCTCCCATGTGCCAGGAGCACTCTGTTTTCAGCCCTGCAGTTTCAGTGGGATTGGCCTCTGGGGGCGGACCCCATTGACTTAGTCCAGGCAGCATCCTCGAGATAAGGACTGGCCATGAGCAAAAGCAAAGTCAGAAGAGAAGCAGGGGATACACCTTAGTCTCCCTCCATCACCCACTTCCACCCACACATCACCCCCCACCAGGGTATAGTGGGAGGATTTGAGAGGTGTAACTGCTGAAACTTCAAGAGAAGACTCTGGAACGAGGGGGCACCCAGCTTAGGTTGAGAAAGAAGGCTGTGCTGTGGAAGGCAGAGTGGGGAGACGATCACCAATTGTGAGCTATGGTGTCATTGAGCTCCTGGATCAAGCCTCACCCGATGACCACATTTAAGCTGTCTGGTTGGATACACCAATAAACTCCTTTATTGCACAAGCCAATTGAAGTCTGCTCTTCTGTCACTAGGAATTGGATAAATTCAAAGTGAAACAGTGTCCTATCTATTTGGGAGAAGTGAAATAGCTGGAGTGCCCAGGGTCTTGTTGAATATTTTCCTTAGTTGAAGGCCTGGTCTCTGGGCCAGCCTTGCCTGATGCTGACACCCTCCCCGCCTGCTGAGGCCACCCCTGCTCAAGGCTAAGAAAGGGCTTGGGGTTGCAGGGTCTCCGGTCACCCTCCAGGCGGGACCTTTGTGTCCAACACCCCGACACACCAACCATTCAAGGCCCAGCATCCTGCCCAAGAGGTGTTGGCTGGCTGCCACGTCCAGTAGCAGCCCCCTGCTGGCTACGCCCTCCTAATACGTGCTAAAAGTGAGACGAAAGGAGGCCCCATTTCGCAGTTGGGCAGCCTGAGGCCAGGAGACGTCAAAGCCCTCGTCCAAGTTCGCTGGGCCCGAGAAGGCCGGTCAGCACCTGGGTGCAGAGCAGCCCGATTCCCGAGTCTCCTCTGAGCCGTGGTGCCCCAGTGCGCCCGGCAGGCCTCCAGGAACGGGGTTGTGTGCTCCTTAAGGAATGACTTCGTGGGCACGTGGAGTTACATCCTCGTAGAGAAAATTACTAGCAGTGGAATTCTATTCGAGAGCCTTCATACTCTGCAACCACTTTCACTTTGCTGTTCTCTTTATAGGAGCAGGCGGCCACGCTCGGGTCAGTGCACAGCCCCTTGTGCTTTGAGCTCATCATTTCGGACTTTTAAGAAGCTCAGAAGGACAGAAAAGCAAGTTCGCTCTTGAGCCAGACTTATTTCCACCTTATCTTCAGCATTTGACCATTTCTTCTTCTCCACCCCACTCCCCCCACAGATATGTCATGTGGGAAAAAAATTAACTCCATTATTTATGTGCATGAGAATCTGTTTATTCCTCGCGTCACTGTTGTTTAATCGGCATTCACCCTCGCCGGGCCGTGTTTGCTTGCTCTTGCACCCAAACGCCTGACAAGAAAGAGGCGAAGAGTCCACCCGAAGCTGAGAGCTTTAAAGAATGACTCGCACCGCTAGGCTCATTCCAGAACGCCTCGGAAGATTAACCTGCTCAAAATGGCCACGGCCTAACCGCTAGGAAGCTGTTCCTAAAGATGAGCTCGCTCCCTCTCGCTCCCTCTCACTCTTTCTGGACACACACACACACACACACACACACACAACAAAGAACACTGTCTTTAACTTACCATGAGTTTTTTCCTCATTCCCTAGAACGTTTCCATTTATTTCCTGTCCTTGGGAAATGAAAATTTCTAAATCCTTTAGGGGTTTCTCATTAGGATGCTGACAAATGAGAGAGAGAGAGAGAACTTGAAGCCCACCACCTCACCAAATATGGGATAAAAATGTGCCCTCTCTTCCCCTCCCCACCGCGCGCCCCATGAGCCGCGACCGCGGGGCTACCCCCGTGCCCCCCGAGGGCCATTCCTCACGGGCCGAGCCGCCCTGCCCCAGCCAGGCCCACCAGCCGCGGCCACACAGGCTCCGGGTGAAACCCAAGAAGCCGGCGGCTTAACCTCTGCAAACAATGCTGCGCTTTCTCTGAAGCCCCCTGACCTGCCCCGTCTCTCCGGCTTCAGGCCTGATTGACAGGGCCCCTGGGACGCCGTCGGGGCTGTGGCCTTTTCTGGGCTTAGTGGCCCCCGCCGGCTGTCTGGATGGTCCAGTGGGGACCGATCTTTCAGGGTTTCCTGCCAAAAATTCCTGCCTCCTCCTTTGGAGGCAGGCGAAGGGACCGGTGAGCAAGGGAGCCCATCCCCTGTGTGGCCTCCAGGAAGACCTCCGTCTGCCCGGCCCCCCATTTTGTCCACCAAGTGCACGTACCACCCCGGGAATGCCCCTAAGTTTTCATCCCAGGCACTCCTTGAAGTTCAGAGACGAGCTGCCGGCTGCGGGCGGGAAGTTTGGCCCCCTCGCCGGACTGTCATCACAGAGCTCCGTTTAGAACCCCGCCCCGAATCTGCACCCTGAGCCGGCACCCACACAGCCCGGCGCCCTGCAGCCAGCCCCCTTCCTGACGAGGCCGTCTGCCCGGCCAGAGAGCTAGGCTGGGGGAACAGAGCCGGGAAGTGGCCGCTGAGCACCTACTGGGAGCCAGGCTCTGCCGTCCGAGCTCCGCCCTGCGATCTGGGGACCCCCAGGCCATGCGGGGAGTCCTCCGGGCCAGTCTGCAGGCAGAGAAACCGAGGCCAGAGGCCCAGTACCAGTGGCAGCCCCACAGGCGAGCTGCCTGGGACTCACACGGAAGCTCGGCGGCTCTGCCTTCCAGGGAAGCCCTGCTGTGCCCATGAGGCGTCTTCACAGGGGCAGCCCAGCATGTGGGTGACGCCTGATGTTGGTCAGGTGCTCCCCAGAAACAGAACCAGCAGGATGGATGGGTTCGTGTCAAGGGACTGATTTTAATGAACTGGTCCATGGCACCGAGGGGCCTGGCCAGACCTAACCCTGCAGGCAGGAGCTGAGGCTGCATCTGGAGGCAGAACCCTCCCCTACAGAGGGGAGCCCCTTTACTTAGAGTCAGCTGGTCGCGTGTACTGACCATGTCCACCAAATGCCTCCACAGCCACACCTGGAACCCTGCTTCATTAAATACCTGGGTGCTGTGGCCCAGCCAAGTCTGGCCATCATAGCCTGTGGAAAGGTCCAGAAAGGATGGGCTCCAATGCCACTCACGTCTACAGGACGGCACAACCTACCATTCACCACCCCACTCCTGCTGCTCCTGCCCGCTGCCTCCTTCTTGCCTTCAAGCTCGAAGGCCTGCCTGCGATGGGAGGGTGCCACTGATTGTCCCCTTGGGTGTGATGTGTGTTTTTACCGCAATCCACACACAGCAGTGACCTCCGGGGCTCCCTCGGGAGGGGCTGCTGAGCTACCATCGTACCCTGCCCTGCCCTGCTCCTGTCTGCCTGACTTCGGCTTGTTTACAGCAGGGTTGGACCCTCAGGAAGGTTTTGTGGGAAGGGCCCTGAGAGGGCCTGCAGACTCCTCCGTGCACCCTGGGGGATGGCGGCACCGAACGGGAGACGCGGCCAATCCCCAGACTGTACCCTCAGAACTGCAGGCTTCAAAGGACATGGCCAAGGTCACTGCCAGGCGTACGGGGCCCCCGAGTAAATCCACCCTCAGCCCCCGTGCGACCTCCGAGAACATGAGTTAATAACTGTAAACAGTTATTTGGTTCCTTTTTACAGACACATTTGGACTGTATTTCAGGCAATTTTATGGGCAAATGCTATTTCGAGCTTTCCCAAATCACCAAATTGCACGTGAAACACTGCAGGGCTCACATCTGGAGTTTAGATGCGCAGCCCACGTGCGTTTGGTGGAAATCTGCAGGGGCCTGGGAACCCCGAGGCCTGGGAACCCGCAGGGCCGGGCGCTGGCCCCCGAGCTCTCCCCGTGGGAGCTGCCCACCTCCATCCTCGGGTCCAGTGGGCCAGGGCTGGGCCGCAGGACAAAGGTCCTCTGTGCAGGGGGTGTTCGAGAAGGGAGGGGGAGGGGAGGCTGGGCGGTCACGACCAAGACCAGGGCCCTCTCCGGGACCCCCGTGGCCCACGGCTGTGACTCCTGCCTATGGCCCGGGCCCGAGCGGGGTCACCACGCCGCCTCCCTCCCCGGGCGCCCAGGTGCTGGCCCCCCGAGCTCTCTGGGAGTGTCCCATGGGGGCTGCCCCCTCTGCCTGGAACGTTCTTCCTGAAACCCCCCTCCCCCCACCGCACCGTTTTCCCCCGGCTCCAGCCCAGGTGACACCTCCACCAGGAGTATCCCTGACCACCAGGCCAGGCCCTCTCCTGGACGGGCCCTCGGGGGCCTGCAGCTGAGCTGGGGGGTCTCAATCCATCGCTGGGTCAGGTGGAGGGTCTCCTGGATGTGCTCAGCACCCGCCACAGGCGCGCGTTAGGGGGCTGACCCTCCAGGGTGTGGGTGGGCTTCAGCCAGCCAGTCGAGGCCTTCACTGTGGAGAGAAGAGGCCCCCTGAGGAAGAGGACTCCTGCCCCAGGCCAAAGCGCCAGCTCCTGCCTCAGTTTTCAGCCGCCGGCCTGCCCGGCAGATTACAGACTTGCCCACCCCACAAAGCATAGGCCAATTCCTTGAAATAAATCTCTGCCTATATATACATACACATCTCCTGTTGGCACCCGTGGACTTCCCCTCTGAGCCAAGCCCCAGGCTGGACCCCAGAGCTGCAGTGAGGAAGGGGTCGCCGCTGCCGGGGCTGAGCGCCCAGTGGGAGAAAGCTGACGACACCCAGACTTTTACTACAAGATGAATTCCAAGATCACAATTGTGTGATGAACAAGCAATGAACGCTTATTTCCAGCACGCAGGGCGAGGCATCCAAGCCATGGCCTGGACCCTCAAGGAGCTTACAGTCGAATCAGGGCCGTCAAGTGGCACCTCGAGGCTGAAATGAGCAGGTGGAGGCCAATTGACTTGGGCCCCATCCCCCCTCCAGGTTATCCCCGCCAGTAGCCCCAGCTCCGAGACCTCCCCGCCAGCCTGATGCAGCTAGAGCATCTTCTTCCTGGAATTCTCCGGGCGCGGTTCTGAGCCACAGGAGCTGGCCTGGTTTCCCAGCAGAGCATGTGGGTACCTTCTCTTGCCTCGTGTCTGTGGGATAAAGCCACCTCTAAGCCGGTGACTCCTGTCTCCCTGGATCAGAGCTACCTGGGACGGTGTTTAAAATGCAAATCACTGGCCTGGGGAGTCACAGTCTCTAGGGGAGGGCAGAGAGCCTCTGCCTTCCAAATAAGCTTCTCTCTGAACCCTGTAAACCAAGGCCAAGGATTCCAAGAAACGAGTAAGTTGGTGCCCCTGGGTGCTGCATGCATCGCCCCGGCTAGATTTAGCACCTCCTGGCTCCCTGGGCATGGCTTGGAATCTCCCCTTGGATGCCAGCACAGCGCTGAGTACACTTGATGTGTTCATGAGATTCTTGCTGATTGATTCGTTCCTTATTTAATACAAAGTTACTATCTTGAGGGCAGTGCGATGGTGGCTCAGTGGCAGAGTTCTCACCTGCTATGCTGGAGACCTGCGTTCGATTCCTAGTGCCTGCCCATGCAAAAAAAAAAAAAAAAAAGAAGAAGAAGAAAAAAAGAAAAATTTACCATCTTGAAATTCACTCTGTAACAAAATATAGACTACAGAGGCTCTGAGTGTTCTTTTTATTTTATTTATTTATTTTTTAACTTTTTTCTTGTACAATATGACATATATACAAAGGAAAGAAAGAAGCAACAGCTTTCAAAGCACCCTTCCACTAGTAGTCACAGGACAGATCCCAGATTCCGCCACGGGGCCACCACACCACCACCCAGATTTCTCCCTCCAGCTGCTCCAGAACTTTGGAAGCTAGAAGGAACAAACATCCTTTTATCACCATAATTGACCCCCTTTTTACTTGTGTGTGTGTGTGTGTGTGTGTGTGTGTGTGTGTGAAAAATAACATACATAAAAAAGCAGTAAATTTCAGAGCACAGCACAACAATTAGTTGTAGAACAGATTTCAGAGTTTGGCATGGGCCACAACGCCACAATTTTAGTTCCAAGACACTGATCAAAAGAAATCAATACAATGATTCAGCAATCACACTCATCTGTTAAATCCCATCTTCTCTGTACAACTCCACCATCACTCCTGATCCTTCTCCCACTCTTTAGGGGTATCCAGGCCATGCCCATTCTAATTTTTCATGTTGGAAGAGGCTGTCAGCAATAAGGGGTAGGGAGATGGAGCTAGCTGATGCCCCGGAGAGGCTGGCCCCTCCAGGCCTCAGGATTTATCTGGTCCGGGGGCCCATCTGGAGGTTGCAGCCTCTGAAAAGCCACTCTACTGCATGGAACCTTCGCAAAACCCCATATGTCACCCTAGGAGTTCTCCAGGATTGGCTGGAATGGCCCCGGCTGGGGTTTGGCAAGTTATGATACGTAGCAATGTCCAACTGAAGCTTGTATAAGAGCAACCTCCAGAGTAGCCTCTCGACTCTATTCGAACTCTCTCTGCCACTGATTCATTACTGGTTACACTTCTCTTCCTCTTTTTGGTCAGGATGGCATTGTTGATCCCAGGGTGCCGGGACTGGACTCATCCCTGGGAATCATCTCCCACGCTGCTATGGAGACTTTCACCCCCTGGGTATCATGTCCCACGTAGGAGGGAGGGCAATGATTTCACTTGCAGAGTTGGGCTTAGAGAGAGTGAGGCCACATCTGACAACAAAAGAGGTCCTCTGGAAGCAATTCTTAGGCATGCCTATAGGTAGGCTAAGCTTCTCTGCTACACACCCAAGGCTCATAAGAGTAAGCCTCAAGATCAAGGGGCCAGCCCATTGGCCTGGATGTTCCTCATGTTTGACACAGCACCAGGGTTTCCCCAATGGTAAAGTTCTCTGAGTATTCTTTATAAGGAGAACTGGGACTTCTTTCTGGACTCTGCAGCCACTGCTGGTTCTCTTCTTTCTTCTTGTTGACAAGAACCCACTGCAGAGGCTGGGGTGCCAGCTGCTCACTCCAGCACCCCCTCCAACCGGGGCTACCCCGTTAGCCCCGTTCTGACCATCGAAGCCAAGGGGAACACTTCTGGGTACTCTGGGCTGGAGAGGGGAGCTCCTTATGGGATAGGATTTTCTCCCTAATGAAGAAATTCATTGGGTAAGAGCCCACCCCTCCCTCCTGCCTTTGGATACTACTGTATGAGAAAACGGGGCCCAGAGTTGGAAGCTGCCATTCTGAGACCAGGAGGTAACCAGCTGCAGGAAGCTGGAAAGTGACGTTGGAGTCTCCTTAAGGACGTTGATGAACAAACCTGGGACCCCCTGCCTCCTGACTCCTCGCTTTGTGGGGTCCTTAGAGGCCATTATTGCTTGAACCACTATTAGTTGGGTGTTTTATTATTTACGACTAAGGGCCGTGGAGCTGCAACCTTGTTATTCCATCCCATTGTTCCGGAATGCTGCCCCCAGGAATTCCAGGAGCTAAATGAGGATTAGGAATGCCTGGGGGCTTCTCACCACTCCCTGGATCCCTGACAGCATCGGGGAGCCCCCCTCCCCCCAGCCTCACAAAGCCAACACTGGCTGGTGCCTGGTGCTCAGTACCTAGCCCTCCCGGGACTCAGTTTCCTCCATCAAAAGAGGGGAAAGACCCGTGAGGAAATGTGAGCCCCATCTTCTCCTTCCCCCTTCCAAGGGGCTTCTTCTTTGCCCTCTCCCGATTTAGCGTCTCTCTCCCTCCACCCTCTCTGACCTCTCAGCCCCCGTGTGTGGCTTTTGGGGAAGCCCTCTGGCTCGCCTCTTTGTATTAGGTGCTAATACATGCTTCACCGTTGGACGACATGAGCTGGACCCCCTCACCCTAACGCCACAGACGCCGAAGCCTCATGTTTCTGGGCTGGCCTCAGTTTCCCTGGGATGCTCTGTCCAGGTGGGCAGCCTCACACCAAATGCTGTCACCGTAAAACACACACTGGACGCCTGACTTCAAAGACTGTGCAAGAAAAGAAGGTAAAGCAGCACACCCATGGTTTCTGTGTCAATCGTGTGTTGACATGATAACATTTTGAGACCCTGGATTAAATAAAATGCATGATTAAAATTAGTTTTACCTGACTCTGTTTCTTTTCTAACGTGGCCTAGAAAATGCAGAATTCCACAGGTGGCTTCCGTCCGATCGCTCACAGTATGTTTCTATTGGGCGGCGCTGCTCTGGGGGACAGGAATGGCTTCCCAGAAGCAGCTCCCCCCGGCGCTGATGCCCTCTCCCTCCCCTCCGACCTCTGCCCTCTGGCCACACAGCCCTGCTTCTGCCCTGGACATGCCAGGCTGACACCTGCAAAGAGAGACTCCCCTTCTTCAAAGGCCCTGACTGAAGCGCCCACTCTCCATCCATTGCTCCAGTGTGTTTCCGTCAAGCACACGCCTCCCTCGGAAACTGGGTTGTGTATTTTCACACAGGGTCTGTTGTCTACCTTGTCCCTGGTCAAGGACCCTGTCCATCTCCTTCCTGAATGTGGCCCTACCACCTGGCACTGTATCTGCACCTTGATGGGTGCCAACCATTTGCTAATGAATTGTTTTAAATCTATCAGTAAAGACATGGATGAATGAAGGTGCTGTCTGGAGGGGCGGGTGGATTAGCATGCAGCCCCTTCTGCAGACGCCAGCGTGGGGTGCTGGGTCAGCCACGGCATGGGCGAGCCCCCGGGGAGTTGTGGAAAAGGCCCAGGGTGCAAACGGGCTCCAAAAACAAGTGGGAATGTTTGACACATGCAGCAGCCTCTCCTTCCCTGCACGCCTTCCCTCCTCTGTTTTCGTTTGCACATTTCCCTTCAGTCATTTTCCACTTGTAAACATGCTTGTCAGGACTGAAATTGTACATATTTTCTTTTCTGTTTTAAATTTAATGCTGTATCACTCACATTTTCTCAGGTTCACAGGCTCTGAAATTAGCTGCCAGAAATTCAAACTTGTCTTTTGCCATTTTGAATTTTGATAATCATATATGTTATTATAGGACAGGGATTTGTAAAAATACCACCTGTTTTTGTAAATAGAGTTTTATTGGCAAACAGTCATGCTCACTCATTTGCATGTGGTCTGGGGACGCTTTCACACTACGACAGCAGAACCGAGCCGCTGGGACGGAGACCATGTGTGCAGGTGGCCCGCGAACCTGAAACTACTATGTGGCCCTTTAAGAAAAACACACCAACCCCTGTTCTAGACATTTAGGTAGTTTCCAGTTACCAGCAGTTAGATAACCTGGCAGGGGATATATTTATACATTTGACTTTTAGCTTTTGATGCCAATTTTCCTTGGTATAAAATCTCAGAGAAGGGAAGGAATTCAAGAAAAAGCTCCGTTTATGATAGGAACTAAAAAAAATCAAATATCTAAGAATAAACTTAACCAAGGATGTAAAGGACTAGTGCACAGAAAACTACAAAACATGGCTAAAAGAAATCAAAGAAGACCTAAATAAATGGAAGGACACTCCATGTTCATGGAGTAGAAGACTAACTATCATTAAGACATCGATTCTATCCAAAATGATTTACAGATTCAACATAATCCCAAATAATATTCCAACAGCCTACTCTCCAGAAAGGGAATAGCCAATTATCAAATTTATTTGGAAGGGTAAGGGGCCCTGAATAGCCAAACACTCTTGAACAAGGCGAATGAATTTGGAGGAATCACAATCTATGACTTTGAAGCTTACTGCAAAACTACAGGGGCCAAAAGCATGGTATCGGCAGAAGGGTAGATATAATGACAAATGGAACTGAGTTGAGAGTTCAAATAAACCTGTGCTTCTATGGTCAATTGATTTTTGGCAAGTCTACTCGACTGGGAAAGACTAGTCTCTTCAACAAATAGTACTAGGAGAACTGGATAGCCATATGCAAAAGAATGAAAGAAGACCCCTTTCTCGCACCATACACAAAAACTAGCTCAAAATGAGACAAATAGCTAATTGTAAGGACCAGGACTACAAAACTCCTCGAAGAAAATGTAGGGAAGCATCTTCAAGATCTTGTGTTAGGCAATGGCTTCTTAAACTTTACAGGCAAAGCACAAGCCACAAAAGAAAAAATAAGTAAATGGGACCTCCTCAAAATTACAAGCTTTTTCACATTGAAAGACTTTATCATGAAAGTGAAAAGACAACCTACTTAGCAGGAAAAAATATTTGGAAATCACATATATGATAAGGGTTTATTATCCAGAATCCATAAGAATCCTACAACTCAACAATAAAATGACAAACAACCCAATTAAAAATGGGCAAAACAGTTGAACAGATATTTCTCCAAAGAGGATCCACAAATGGCTATAGAACACATGAAATGATGTTTAACATTACTGGCTGTCAAGGAAACACAAATGGAAACCACCGTGAGATATCATTTCACGCCTACTAGAACGGCTACATTAAAAACCAGGAAACCACAAGTGTTGGAGAGGATGTGGAGACATAGGAATGTTAATTCATTGCTGGTGGGAATTGCAGCCGCTGTGGAAGACAGTCTGGTGGTTCCTCAGAAAGCTACACCTAGAATTCCCATATGGCCCCGCAACCCTGCTGCGAGGTGTGTATCCAGAGGAACTGAAGGCAGGGACTCGGGCAGCGTTTGCACACTGATGTTTTAGAGTGGCATTATTTACATATGTCAAGGGGTGGAAGCAACCCAAGTTCCATCAACCAATGACTGGATAAACAAAATAAGGTATATGCATACAATGGAATATTATTCTGCTGTAAAAACGGATGAAGTGCTGATGCATGCGTCAACACAGCTAAACCCTGAGGACATTGCGCTGAATGAAATAAGACAGACACTAAAAGACAAATATTATGTGATCTCACTGATATGAATTAAGTATAATAAACAAACACATGGAGTAAGAATCTTGAATATAGGTTACTAGGGACTGACTGGGGGCAGAGAATGAGGAGCAGCTGCTTACTTTGTACGGAATGTTTACTTAGGTTGTTTGGAAACGGATGGTGGTGATGGTGGCATACTATTGTGGGTGCAGGTAACAGCGCTGAATTATGTAGATGAGGGTGGTTAAATGGGGACATCATCAGATGAATATGTAACTAGAATAAAAATTAGAAGATAAAACTACGTAACTCAGAGAACTCTATTGTGGATGGTGGGCCATAGTTAATAGTACATGATATTCTTTTGTGAATTATAATAAATGTATGACACTGATACAAGATATTAATAATAGGGTGGTATATGGTAAAAATACACCTACTGTCAACTATGGACGATAGTTAATAGCACCATTTTAATAATCTTCCATCAGTTGTAATAAAGGGAACAAGTACTAAAAAAATAGTACAATCCACAAAAAAGTGCTAGCATCCATTGTAACGAATGTTCCGAGGTGCCTGTGGTGGGTGGTATATGGGAATCTCATATTTTATGCATGATTGTCCTGGAAACTCACAGCTCCTCTAAATAAAAAAACTTAAAAAAAATCTTAGGGAAGGAAGTAGTAGGCTAAAGAGAGTTAACGATTTTATAATGGTTTGTATTTCCCCATATTTACCGTCACCTTGTGTAAAATTTGCAAGGCCCCCCAAATTGAATGAATGCTCTAGTTATGCCACAATCAAGCAAGCTCTGCATGCTAATATTTGAACATCAGAGGTTAATATGGGAAGCATAAACATGACACTTGCAGGCTTCTTTAATTGCATTACTTTGACTATTTCGTGACCAGATTTGTATTTTGGCAGTGGTGATACTTCCCTAAAAGCCCAGTAACAAAGTCACAGTGAAAGTTTCATTAAGCGGAGCCTCAAACACCTCGGCTTGGTGTGGGAAAGCCTGCCCCAGAGAAAAGGGGCATTTTTTTAGGGGAATTAAGCCCTGCAGGGGGCCTCAGTTTCAGCCTGGCGCATCTCCTTGGGGGTCGCTGATGGTGTTGGAGACCAGGAAAGTTAGAGTCCAGGCCCCAGGTGCCAGGAGATGCGGGACTTCTTTCTCCAGCCTGTTGCTAGTTACTTCCCAGGACACTCGACAGCAAGGAGAAGGGGCGCGGCTCTCCTGGACCTGCCTGCTTCCCGCCGCAGCTGGCGCTCGCGTGGGATGGGGGCTGCCCCGAGGTGACCCAGGCTGCGGCCGTCTTTGATGAATCCACAGCAGCCAGCCAAGAAGCCCCAGGCAGAGGAGAAGCAAGGCCTCATCGTTTGTTTATGCTGTTTCTCAAGTGGACCAGGAAGACATTGTCAGGTGTCACTCAGGCCCCCTGCCCGCCCTCCACCCCGCCTCTGTCCTTGGCAGCACTGCCTGCTCACCAGGGTGGGGCGAGAGGAAACTTTTAGGTTTAAACTTATAAAGTGGATACTGACATGAACTAAATTGGGAATTCCTTTAGACATGGCTAACACAGCCCTCCGTGGGCCCTTCGGCAGTTTCCGACCCCAGCTGCACGTTAGCGTCCTCGTGGGCAGCGACTGAAAACCAAGGATGCGCCGCTCTGGCGTATATTGCGATTCAAGCAACCTGGGCTGGGCTCCATTGCGCATATTTCTTAAGCACTCCCCAAGAAGTTGGCACGTGCATTTGGACACCGGCTCCTGCTCAGCCCCCTGGCTTCTCCTCTGGGGCCTCCACATCCCCCTCTCCCCACCTTCCCACAGCTTCCCTTTATGCAGACACCTCCTCCACCTGCAGCCTCTCTCCATTCCCAGCCCCACCTGACCAGCTCTTACGCAACCATTGGAGGAGGCATTCAATAAGATAAGGATGAGAGTGTAAATTAAATATGGCCCAGATTTACAAAGCTAGCTCTCCTGGGTTCAGATCCTAATTCCAGAACTCAACAGCTGCCAGATTTGGGGCCATCGGCAGCACACCTCTCAACCTCAGTTTTCTCACCTAGAGGGTGGAAGTAATGATACATAATTGGTGGAGTTACTGTGAAGATTGTAGGTGAGGTATATTGTCATGGCAGACCAGGCAAGCGAAAAGCAGCCTTGACAGATAGTAGGTTTTTAAGAAGATTATTGTAATTACTACTAAAGTATTGGCCCTTGAGAGATACTCTAACTACTCTCTTTAATGGTCTTGCCGGTTCCCACGCCCTTTGAAAATTGCCTAGTGTTTGCCTCTTTTACCATATCTATGTTGGCACTTATCTTTGAAGTCTTTAGTGATAGCTAATCTTTGTTCTTTGAAGGTTGGTTTGATATTTAGAATAGACAAAAGTCTTTCAGAGCCAGCTCTGGTGATTCATTGATTTCAAAAGCATAGCTTGTGCTGCAAGTGAAGAAACAAAACCAATTTCACAATTGGATCCACAGTCCCAGGAAGAATCTGAAAGTTACCAAAGTCCAGGATAGATTGAGCATTGAATTTTGCCTTTGTGGGTTGGGATTCCTTCCCTATAGGTCAGTTTATTTATCACACAGGCGAACAGACGCTGGCAATAGATGGATGATGGATAGATAACAGAGATGTACTTGATCTTTTCAGAGGCACTCAGAATAATCAAAGCGCAACCTGGAAATGAGAATGACAATCGGCCTAATGAAGCAAAAGGTGTTAAGCACCTTCGTTTAGGACAGCAGCCTTCAGTTAAATAAGCGAGGCTAGGACAGCAGCCTTCAGTTAAATAAGCGAGGCTTTAAGCTGAGACTGGAATGTAGGCTTAAGCCTGGTCCTCTTGTTGGCAAATTGTAAAGTAAATTATTAGTGGATGGACTAAAGCTATGGTACCGACAGGTAAGCTGGCCATCCCAAAGCCAATGCTAATGACCAGCATCTAACAATCCTGCTTCATAAAACATGTTTACATTCAGTGCAGTGACTTGTGTCTTGAGCCACCAAGGCTAAACAAAGCCGGTTGTGGAAGGGCAGTGCAGGGAAGTGGCCAGGAGCATAAACTTTGGGGTCAGGTGGGGCTGGAGTGCATTTGGCCCATCTCTGACCGGTGGCATGATCGGGAGCAAGGCCCGAGAGCAGCTGGTGGGCCAGTTCCCAGCTTCCGGTCCTGGCTCCCTGTCCAGCGCTCTTGCTTTCACACCATGACTGCCCTCAGCTCCCTTCCATCAACACCATTTCCAGCACATCTGCTTTCTGCCTTTGCAGCAAGGCCCAATGGATTGATGAGCTGCCACAGGGTCCTGCAAACCTGCTGGCCTTCCCCAGCCTGCAGTGCAGCCATTCCCACCCTGCCTGAGAGCCCCAGCCCTCCAGGGCCTCCCTGCCGAATGGCACCTGTGTGTCCTCTGTGAGTCGGCGTGGGAGACATGCCAAGGCCCGTGCCACCCAGAGAATCCCCGTCGGGGGCCAGCCTGAGCCTTGGCTCCTCCCCAGCCCAGTCCTGTGACTTGGGCAGAGCCTCACAGCCTTTCTGCGCATCGAGTCATCATTCCTTAAGTAGCTGTGACACTCTCTGCTTCGGCCATGGGATGGGGCATCTGTGACATCCAGTCAGGCAGGAATGTCATTTGCTATTTTGAGGCCGTCTGCACCCCTCTGCCTGTCCAGGGTGGCCGTGGGCATCAGGAGGCCGGCGTGCCCTCCCGCCCATCTTTACACCGCAGCCCAGCCCCTGGACTCTTCTTGGTCCTTTCCAACAGGTGGGGCCCAAACCCACACCTGGAGAGGTGGAGCTTGCATGGCGAGGCACTTCCTCGCTCCCCTCTGCAGCGGACAAGGACAAGCATGGTCTCATCGGTTGTGTTACACGCCTGCACGCGGCCCACAGGCTTGCACTGCCGAAGGTCAATGGCGACAATGGGAGCCTCTGCTGCTGCCCTGCATGTGCTCAGGGGACTGGACAAAGTACCCCTCAGTCCCCGGTCCCGGGGAGCCCCCTCACCCCATCCCCTGCTCACAGGAACTCCGTCACTACCTGCAGAGACCTGTAAAAAATTAGTTGAGAAAAAGCTGTTGGATCTACTTAGGCACAAGCTTTGCTTACACACCTGAGTAAAATTAGAGTTCACGGTGAATTGGGCACATTGGATCATGTCGAATAAGTTTTTATGTCGAATAATCCAAATCAGTGACATAATTTGATCTCTTTTGTTATCACCAGGGCTGAAGGGAAGGAGAGCCCTGCCTCGGCTGTCTAGTTGCCAGGTCAACTGATGCCTTTCTAATATCTAGAACTATTCACCAGAAAACTCACCCTCATCTGGGAACGAATGTTTTCAAGATTTTCATCTCTGAACGCACAGCGTTGATGGAAATCAGCAGCCCAGCACTCCCCAAATGACTTTGTTTGTTTCTTTGAAAACATGTCCTATTTCATCTGGACTTCAGCATTTTGAGCTTTCTGTTTTTCCTTCCCACAGGTGTTCTAGTTTGCTAGTTGCTGGGATGCGATATACCAGAAACAGAACGGTGTTTAAAAAGGGGAATTTATTAAGCTACAAATTGACAGTTCTAAGGCCATGAAAATGTCCAAATTAAGGCATCAAGGGAAAGATAATGCCGAAGAAAGGGATGATGACATTCGGGGTTTCTCTGTCTCAGCTGGGAGGACACATGGTGACATCTGCTAGCTTTCTCTCCTCATTTTGTAAGTTTTCCCCAGGGGCTTTTTCCTTCTGCCGAAGGCCTCTGGCTGTGTGAGCTCTGTCGGCTCTGAAGCTTTTCCCAGAATGGTTCCCTCCTAAAGGGCTCCGGTGAGCAACCCCACCTTGCCTGGGAGGAGAAACATCTCCTTGGAAACCTTCCAATCAAAACATAACACCCATGATTGGGTGGGTCACATCTCCATGGAAACAATAAAAAAGGCCCCACCCAGCAATACTGAAGGAGGATTAAAGAACATGGCTTTGCTGGATGCTGGTATCTTCGTTGGCACAACAGGCCAGCTTTGCTCCACGTGGAGAGAGCCTGGGAGGTGGGGCGGGTGGATGCCTGAGGCTGAGGAGCCACCTGACCACTGGGTCCATTCCAGAGACCCTGGGCACGGCTTCCTGGTGAAGGTGTGAGGCTAGTGAACCCGCAGGTGAGTGACCTCACCTGTGTTCAGTTATCCTCCCCAGGAGGACATGTGGAGGTTCTCCTAGCCTGGGCCTGAGTCTCCTGGTGGGGAGGGCCCTATGCACTGCCCCTTTTGAGGGTTGGCACTTGGAATCACTGGAGTGGAAAATGGAAGAGGAAAGACTAGTCCATTTTCCAACATGGGTAGTACATGGAAATCAGCTCTTCCGTTGTAACTCGGAAGCACAGAGTGACAACCATTTTTTGCCAGTGTGGATCTTCAAATGGAATCATGATTGTTAATGAGTAAATTTTCTCCACAGCCCTTTCGAGGAGTGGGTCTGTGTAGCAGTGTCACAATGGGACATGAGATTTATGTGTTTCTCAAAAGGGGATAAAACTTTACAAGGGTTGACAAACATTGGTTTAGAAAATGAGCCAAGAGTTGAGGATAACAAGATAGTATCCAATAATTTACTTATTTATTCAAAACGTGAGCGTCACACCTGCTGGGGGTCGGCTCCAAGCATGGAAATTTGCACACTCAAAATGTGACGCTGGCCTTGGCGACTGCATCGCCGCGCTCACGGGTTGGGTGGAATCCATGGCGAAGCACAGCTGGGCAGCAACTTGTCCTCGTTGCACCCAGCGCGGCCTGCGCAGATTCGGCTCTGTTTCCCTTTGGGGCTGATTGATTGCAGGAAGCGACTGTATCTGAGTTCTTGAGAAAGACCCACAGGGACTGATAAACTCAGTGCATGAGTGATGGAGCCATTTCCCAGTACAACCTCCCAATTGCTTGTCACTCCTGTGACTGCCCAACCCGCCGGGCAGCGCCCCAGTGTCTCCTTGCCACCCCCTTGCTCTGGAGGGGCCATGTCTGCTCACGGCATTACCTGGAAGTCGAGGGGAAGGATTTACTCTCTGGGTTCTGCTTATAGGAGACGTTCTCTTCAAGCTTTCTCTCTGTCACTGCTCTCTGAGTCCCCCAGCGGTCAGTGGCACATCCAGGGTCACGGGGGAATTAGGAAGAGCCTTCAGTCAGAACGTGGAACCTGTGGATTACTCGCTACGTGGGGACTCAGGCCCAGGGTCAACAAAGGGGGTTATTTTTAAAAAGGTGAATTCCTTTCTTATAAGGACTTTTTAAAAATTCTGGGTTTCCAAAACTGCCTAACGTTAGCCAAATCCAATCAGATAAACCCTAATGAAAGGTCAGTCTGCAGGAGAGTAGACCTGCACTCTGCCACAAGGCCAGCCCATGAAAGACAAAAAGGGCCAGGAAATGTTCCAGATCAAAGGAGCTGACAGAGATGCGGCTGCACTTGGTGACATGGGATGGCAGGCCAAGCCCTGGACTGGAAAGCCGGCGTGGCTGCAGAGTATGGCGCTGGGATAATCGTGCCTGGCCCTGCGGTGACGTGGCCACGAAGCAGGACGTCCTGGTCCTTAGGACACAGCGCCGATGTGGCCAGGGGAAAGGACATGTGCTTCGCAAGCCACACGCTCAGCAAGACCAGATGGGCCAATGGGCGACAGAGCTGGCGACGGATGCGAGAGGAGGAGGGACAGCAGTTACGGCTCAACGTGGACGACAGTGGGGCCAGGAGACAGCAACATGGGAGGTCATTGTCATATTTTACAATTTTTCTACAGATCTGAATTATGCCAAAATAAGAACCTTCAATAAAAACAGAAGAGAACAGGAAAACAGTGACGCTGAGTGATTTAAACCAGGCCTTCCTGCAGATGAGCGCGTCACCTTGGGCCGACGGGAGGCTGCCCGGCGGGGCAGTGTGGGTGAGTAGGACGGCTCATTCGCCTGTCCCTTATCCAAGCCCCCGGACGCCCCTCCCCGGGAGTCGGGCACACACGGGACCTGGGGTTTACATTCAGGGTGGAGGGGCAGTGAGCATACCCAACGGGAACCCAACTAAGAATGACGGCTCGTTCTAGAAAGCAGACACCCGCCGTGAGAAGACGCTGGAGAATGAGCCGGCGGAGGTGGGGGGACGCAGCCCTCTTGGGAGGAGCTCCGGGAGGAGGGAGAAGCCCCTGGGGCTGCAGCGAGAGGGATGAGAGCAGGACGGGGGTGCATGGGGGTCCCAGGGCACGGGGTGCTGGCCCTGGAGCCATGGAGACCACCGAAAGGGCGGCAGGTGCGGGACCCTTGGTCTGCTGTGGGCTTCCGAATCCCTGACCTCTTTCCTCCCCTCGGGTTGTTGCTAATGAAAACAGTCACGACAGGTGTCCCTCTCGGAGTGTCCCATGTCCAGCGTGGCTTGGGGAACTCTGCAGCCCTGGACCGATGAGTCCCTATGCCCCCCAGGTGAGGATGCTGGGACTCTACTGCCCCTTTCACTGACGAGAAACAAAACTAAAAGCCAGGGGCCCTGGGCGGCGGCTGGAGCTGGGCGTCTGCACACTCAGGGGGCAAGGCGCGGCAGCATTGCAGGGTCCCAGCTGTAGGTGATTCTGTCGACCCCCCTCAGCGCCATCCCACTGTCCCACCCAGCCCTGAGCGCTCCAGCAGGGGCGTCCTCGCAGGGTCACCCCAGGGAACACTCCGTGCCCACTGGCTCTTCCGCACCCCTCCCTGCAACAGGGCCTCATGAAGTCAA